>CABEEJ010002085.1:114327-124619 GCA_901482245.1 Timema douglasi
AAAAGTCAGATGCAATTTACGAATATGTTCTTATTTCTTAGAACTGACACTAATATAAGTGCCATCCATGATAGCAGATACATTATTCCTCTCTAAACTTGACTATCGTACACTAATTTCTCGAATTTTCCTCTGTGATACATTTTTCAACTTTATGATGATTCGAGGAAATATTTGGGAGATGGTTGGATCAAGGAACCTAGGAATTGGTGCAAGGTGAAAGATAATGATAAAGTCTGTCGAATGAAATTTCGCAGACAATTTATCGATTTGTAAAATGAAAATTCTGATGTTCTAAACTAATTCATTCTGTCAGATGAGGCACATTTTCACCTCTCCAATTATGTAACAGATAGATAATCCGAATTTGTTACGACATTCTATTGTCAAGGAGATTACTCAAAAAATATCAGCGTTATAAATTGCATCTTTACTGCTATTTTGCCACTGAAGGTGTATTTTCATTAATTTAACCCAAGCTCTATACAATTACAAAATGAAAACTCGTATTATGTTGGTGCGTCATATGTAATAGAAGTCTCTCTGTCAAGTAACTCTCAGTCGGGGTAGAAGGGAACGTATTTTTGCTTATTTTAAAGCATTTTATTTCTATAAATTTAATAAAATAACGCATCAGTGTACACACTCAGCCTGCTTTTCTACACAGACGTTGTAGGCCCCTAATTTTTATAGTTATTTAATATTATTTGGTCATGGGCTTCGTGGAATTTAATGTAGATAATTTTTTCTCTTAATTCAAAATGTTTCTAATCAAATTCCATTAAGTTCATGTCAATATTCGAAAATTGCTTTACGTATAAAATTAAGCTAAAGACTGGATATACTGTTGCATTATTCGGTTTAATTTGTTCCACAATATATATATATATATATATATATATATATATTATATATATTTTTTTTTTTTGCAAATACACTGGTGTTAGATTGAGTTCCATTCCATGCCATCCCACTGAGCCTAGAATATTTTTAAGTGGGCATATACATTTGTAAGAGCCCAAATTCGACTTTGGTGGCACTTTACAGTTTAAAAGTATTAATCTAAAATATATATGTTTTACCTGTTCCACGTCTTAGAACCCAACTGAACTATTCGAATTATACTGCAGTACAAATGCAGCCACAGTAGGCAAAGTTGATCTTGATACAAAAATTTCAGGTGTATTTTAATTGTATTATCTTATTTTAAAACCAGTTTGTAAATCGTGTTTCAAGTTTGTTAATAGTGTTTTGATAGGTGTGTGTATTTAAAAAAAATGCATGTTAGATATATATGTTTTTAAAAAACTACCAAATTTCTAGTTGTCAGGAAACACAAAGTAATAAAAGTATTAATGATTGTTTTATGAGCTCGGTGGTAATGTTGGTAGTTGATATGCAACACGCTAAACTCTTTATCTTCCTCAAGCTTGGTATACCAACTTTGTCATAATTGAAAGAAAAAACAAGTCTTTTTTTTTTCTTTAGGCCTAAGTTAGCTGTGTGTTTTATTCTGTCCCGCGATGGCCGTATATCTCCACGGCAAAGGTGTNCGGTCGCAGTAGTTCACAGCACGGAAGACCTCCCAGTGTAGATAGATAGACAGACAGACGGACGAACTTAGACCCTAGAACACCTGCACGCCCACCCACCCCGTATTTTCACAACCCTTAAACAAAAGCCCAATGCCGCGCCAACCTTTACGATTGTACTCTTTTTTTAAAGTTAACCTTTTCTTTTTTTATTGATACTGTTTTAGTGAAGGTTCTCTTAAGGCGTGTCGACGAATTAAATCGTCCTGGGTCGAGTGTTTGACATTTCAACTCGGAGTCTCAGCAAAAATAATCCATGGTGGTGGCAGACCAGTATTTAGGCAGTCACTCGTTATAAAATTGAAAAATTGAAACTTACATTACATACATTTCTTTACTTAACTTGATTATTTGAATTTAAGAACTAGAAATATGGCAAGCAATTAAATTAGATATATTTGTGACTAACAGTAAACTTTTGGAATTAAAAATGTTTAATGTTGGAAACGTAAGGTCAAAGTATTTAGCTGGATAGTTAGGAATAAGTATTTTCCTGTGGTGGCTTCTAGCCTGATAGAGCTACAATATAAATGGTCGTCAAACCTATTCTGATGTAGCCTAATTATAACATGTGAAAATGGAGGATTATCATATCAAAGTTTACAAAATTTCAATAACCGAACCCGCAATAGTTCAATTGTTTGTGAATGTTTTTGCACCGCATCTTACTACCCAGTGCTGTGGTACGCCTTTGTACTAATTAAACTAATTTGTTAAGGATGAGGGAAGTTTAATTTAGAGAAAATGTACCTGTGTTTGCACAGAGGGAGATTGGAAACCCGTTTAGGAAAAACCACCCCCAGTACACCCGACCGAAATCAAACCTTGATCTCTTGCTCATCAGCAGTCTAGTCTATTGCAAGAGCGACGCCTTGGACCAGGGGTCAGCAAACTTTTAAGCATAAAGAACTATTTTCCAAAATACGGTATGTTTTACTCTAGGGGCGCCAAGAAAAATGTCGATTTATATATTTAAATGTTCACCTTTTATTTATGAGTTTATTAGTGACAAGTTGAGAATACACATATTTTAAATGTAATAGACAAAACATCAATTATAACATTATCATTCTTCATATTTAAATATTTGAGCATCAAATTTTGAGGCATTTTACAAAGTGGGCTTATTGGTAAAAACTTATTTATGAAGATATTAATGGAATAATAAACTTAGGACTATTGAGGACTATATAACAAATAAGTTTAATTTCAAATAGCCCGCCTCAGTGGCGTAGTTGGCTAACGCGCTTGTCGTGTTGAGCTCGATTGCTGAGGACGGGGAGATCGAAGTTCGAATCTCGGTCTGGTGAACTGGGGGTGGTTTTTCCTAAATGGTTTTCCACTCTCCCTCCACGCAAATGCGGGTTCACTTCCTCCAATTCAACCTTCCCAAGTCCTAATACATTAGAGTAATTAGTACCTAAAGCGTATAACCCGAACGGGTAGTAATACGCGATGTTAAATATTAATATTATTATTATTAATTTCAAATAATACCAACAACCATTCTGTTATTATTTATCAAACAAAACTATTTGACATAAAATGTACAAAACTACAAAATAGAAGGCGGGCGCCTAAACTCTTCTAAAATGTGTCAAGAGGGGGCCCGAGGGTTTGGCCCCCACCTTTGACCATGCATCAACCGAAGCGGGCTATAAATACCTTCCCGATGTTGTAAAAAAGAGGATGAGTCTTAAAAAAAAGCACCTTGAGCTACAATATTTGCACAAACATTACAAAACGTCTGATCTCGCACCGAGGGTTACCACCAGCTCTCTGACTCCAACCAGCAAGAAAAATGACTTCTAATTTCAGTTTGGACACGACTCACAAAAAATAATATTTCGAATAATTAAAATTGCTAGTTTGAAAAGTATTAAGCCTACAATAACCTAAGAATACAAAATTAAAAGAAGTAAATTTAAAATAAGTGTCTCACCACTTTTCTTTAAAAAAAAATAATATTTTTTTCATTAGAACATTTAACTCTGTGGTTTTAACAGCTTAATCTGAAAGTAGTGAATGATAAATATTAATAAGTTATATAAGATAAAATGCACCCTCATTAGCTTTAAGAAAGGACTGTAAAATTATAGAGGTGATACACATGTGTGAAACTACTTAAACCGCACCCGAATGAGATTCGAACTCAACCTCGTGGTCACCAGTGATCTAACCCATTGCAAGATTGATGTCTTAAAGCATGTGAGCACTAGTGTTGGTCGAGGATCAACAGAAAACCACCTATGGCTATGTCCCATTCACATAGGTGATGATTTCGTTCTTATTTTGGTAGATAAACTATATAAACTTATATTCAAACAATAATGGCAGCTATCACTAAATAAAAACAGAAGTAGCAAATACAACAAAAAATACGACGAGCACTCACCCAGTCATTGTGTTTATCCTTGTTTTGAGAATAGTTAATATTCGTACAACTAGCAACATTTATTTAGAAAATCCTTTCATGAAATTATTTGTGTATATACTGTACATACACCCTGATTTGTTTAGGAGGTAAACTTTTGAATAATAACATTGTCGGTGACCTGGCGGTTTAGGGGTAAGGTGTCAGACTTCTGTGCTGGCGGCCGGGGTTCAATCCTCGGTCTTGGCACAGATTTATCTGATTACCAAACACTTCCTTCACCTCTGACAAGACATCTTGTGAATGTGTGGAATTCCAGACTTCCACCGTGGTTCGGATTCCACGTTAAACTGTAGGTCCTCCATTTCATCTCACAATCACCCTAACATTACACATTAGCTTAAGTGCGTATAATCCGAGCGGGTAGTAAGACGTGGTGCTAATAATAATAATAATAATAATAATAATAACAACATTGATTGAAATTAACTAAAATTTGGCATTCTAGAAATATGTCTTATTTGACTTATTAATCAGAAAGTAATCAAATGCTTCCAATAATACCTTCTTATAGACAACAGTATAGTGAATGTATATGTATACAGACTAAAAATATAAATACAATAGTAGACCCAATATTTGTACTCCCACCCTTGTGTCAACACGAGCGTCCAGTTTTGAATTAATGGGCTTCCTGTGAACATCAGACTGCACATATACTCAATTTACCCTCAAATGTAGCGAGCTTACTTTGGTGGGTTACAATCCAGTGGCTCTCAAAATGTTTCACCACATGGAACCCTATATAAAAAAAAACTACTGATGAACCCCCAATGTGTTCATGCCTCGTCACATTTCCTTTTATAATACAAGTTTTTTTTAGCTTTAACTAAGTATTATGTTATAAATTAAGTCTAAAATAAAACAAATTTATTTCTCACATTTATGTTACATGTTTTTATGGGGGTAAATAATATAATATAATTATTTAAAAGTGTAATGTAACTCATCCACTTATTAATATATATATATATGTATTAGATTTTAATACTGTTAAAAAGTCATTTCATTTTCTTTTAATTATTCAACTGGATATGCTGCTAATAAGAGGTATGCTTATGAATCTTAACATGAACATTTAGAAGCATTTACTATAATGTTTTTACCACGAATACAAATATTCGCCCAAGGAAGCCCCGACACCCCTTCGTGGGGACCCAGTTTGAGAGCCACTGGGTTACACAATGGTGTAGAATATAAGCTAGAGCTATGCTGTAATCGGTCAAGGGTAGACTGATACCTTCTAGCGCAAACGAAGTGTACACTATTATTTCCTACATACTCTCATTTTTTAACAAAATTGTAAGCATTATGGAACAGACTTGTACATTTTAATGATTATAAATAGGCTATATCTAAAAAATGCATTTAATTAAAACCATTAAACCTCTTTTTTATAAACCCAAATATTTTGTTTTAATTATGTTTTTAAAGATTATAAATAGGCTATATCTAAAAAATACATTTAATTAAAACCATTAAACCTCTTTTTTTATAAACCCAAATATTTTGTTTTAAATATGTTTTTAAAGATTATAAATAGGCTATATCTAAAAAATATATTTAATTAAAACCATTAAACCTCTTTTTTTATAAACCCAAATATTTTGTTTTAATTATTTTTTAAAGACAGGGAAAGAATTGTTCAATTTTATAATGCAAGGCCTAAAATCATCTGTAAACCAACTCTTCTGCAAATGTGTCTATAAATAAAAATAGTTGAAAACTATGAATGGCGCAGATGTCAAAATGAGGGGAAATTACCATTATAGTTGATTGTTTAAACAATATTCTCATTGACCTCAGTTGTCTTGGGATCAAGTTCTCCCGCATCAGGACCCGAAGCTCGTGGGTTCAAACTCAGCCGTGGTCGGCGGATTTTTCTTCGGTATTAAAGATCCGTAGTACAACTTCCTTCAGAGGGGAAAATAAACCGTCGGTCCCCTGTCAATGATGGCATGTAAAAAAAACCTGGAAGATAATATGTGAACATACTTTTACCGAACATATTGGTAGGTCCCTTCGCTCTCGCTCTTATAAATTATATGTGTGGATCTAATCAGTCGGTTTAATAATTGCACATATAAATAAAAAATAACAGTATTGTTACCATAAAAGTTGGTCGTTTATACGAAATAGTTTTTGCCTACTGAATTCATAACTGAACTGTGTACCAAAACATCGGCCGCGTGAACACTCCGACGTGATATACTTTAGCACCGCGAATTACGACCTGTTCAGGTTATATGCATGGGCTAATTAATTAATTTTAGGCTTAATCGAACTAATTTTATACTCTCTAACTACCTGTTTGGGCTATCGGAATATTTACATTAAGGATGGGGTAAGAATGAGGATAATATAATTTAAAATTAATGTAACTGCGCTCTTGTGGAATGAGATGGGGAGGGGAGGGGGGGGGGAACATTTAGGAAAGAACACTTATCACACCAGAAAAGGCTTAAAACACGGATTTTCCCGTAACCGGCGGACAATCCCATCGCAAGAATGATGTTTTGGACGGCGTGAACGTCGAAGTGTGTTACCGAGTCTCTTGTTCAATAACCTAACTCGATCTCGACACTGGACCTAGCGTTCCACTCTCGGACCATAACCTACGAGAGAATTCCTGTTTGTCTCAAGTCTCGAGTCAGTGAAGGTTTCCATGTGAGTAAAAAGGAGCTCATTTGTCGGCAGACTATTCACCATCTTTGATAGCAATTAGCGCCTGAGAGCTACTGCTCTTACGCTTCCATTAGCACGGGATAATAAACACTTGGGTGGGGAGAATAAATGTACAGGTTGGCTCCAAATGTAGGTTCCGGCAGGAAAACTGTTCTAGGTTTCGAAAAAATGCAGTCCATCTTTATTTAATTGAGTTATCACATTTAACACAAAACATATTACCAGGTATCTCACGTCGATGAGCATTAGGACTGAATATTAATATTGAATAAGGGCGACCTGGTGGTCTAGGGGTAAGGTGTCAGACTTCTATGCTGGCGGCTGTGGTTCAATCCTCGGTCCAGGCACAGATTTATCTGATTACCAAACCCTTCCTTCACCTCTGACAAGACATCTTGTGAATGTGGGGAATGCCAGGCCTCCACCGTGGTTCGGATTCCACGTTAAACTGTAGGTCCTCCATTTCATCTCACAATCACCCTAACATTACACATTAGCGTAAGTGTGTANACAATCACCCTAACATTACACATTAGCGTAAGTGTGTATAACCCGAACGGGTAGTAAGACGCGGTGCTAATAATAATAATAATAATTCGGGCTCTTCACCTCTGTACTAATTACCCTAATGTGTTAGGGTCTAGGAATGTTGAATTTAGAGGAAGTGTATCCGTATTTCCATGAAATAATAGTAGGAAACATTTAGTAAAAACCACCCCAAGTAGACCCAACCGGGATTCTAACCCCAATCTTTCTGTTATCAGCAGTATAATATATTACGAGAGTGATGTCTTATACCAATGGTTCCAAAACTGTGGTTCACGAGCACCCTAGGGGTCCGCGAAATCTTCCAAGGGGTTCGCCAAAATATTTCTTTAATGGCGGATATTTGCAGCACTTTGTGAGGAAAGGGGAAATATTTACATTTAAGTCAGGTGGTAATCTCGAGGTAGAATTCTTACAATATTGTTTGAGCTTAGATACCAAGTTTTTGTTTTTCTTACCAACTATCCCTTTTACCAAGCAAAGTGCATGCAAGATCAAATGTGGCTCCAGGCTTTGGTGTATTTGGTAGACATTTTTTTCAAATGAACGGTTTAAACCTATCTCTTCAGCGGTCAAATATTAACGTTTATACTGTGCAAGACCGTATCGAGTCTTTCATAAAAAAAGCTTTGGGAAACGTGTTTAATTAGCAATCATATGGAGTGTTATGATACCCTTCACGAGTTCATGGTATAAAATCAGCTTTCTTTGGACGAAAATGTAAAGAACAAGGTTATAAAACACTTGAAGGGATCTGGTAAAAACATCAGAGAATATTTTCCAGCCATGTTCATTAATAACAATTGGATTCGCAATCCTTTGTAAAAGACAGCAATTTTGAAATCCTTCACATTTAGTGTGAGTTAAAAAGATCAGCTTGTTGAAATTTCCACTGATTTTGAATTAAAGAAAAGCTATAAATCTTTGTCATTAATCGGTTTATGGTTAAGTTTAAAGGAGGAGTTCTCATTGTTAGAGAATAAAGCTATTAAAGTTTTGTTACCATTTTGTTCTACGTGTTTGAGTGAGAATCTTTTCTTCATTTGCCTATTTGAAAAATAAATACAGAAACAGACTCAGTGCTGAAAGTTACTTGAGACTTCATTTATCATATGTGGCTACTGACTTTAAAGCTGTGTTCCATCAAAAGCAAGAGCATACTTCTCACTAAGTCACGTGAAGAAGTGAGTAGCTGCTAAAACTTGTTAAAAAATTTCAAACTTAAATCGGCATGGAATTCTGTGATTAAAGTAGGCTATTTCGGTTATGTCAAAGCATAAATTTCCACTAACACTTTAAAAAAACATGTGAAATGTGGTAATAATGTTTGGTGAAATTGCTGTCTCTCCGAGTACAACAGTCCAGGTAGCGGTAATCCCTTAGCCCCACCTCACCCCTCTTTCATTGACCAAAACTTTTCAAACAATTGAGTGGACCTAAATATATAATGCCAGTGCTTTTAGAGTTTAAAGGTAAGTGACACGCAGTCTTGAAAATGCACTTGTAAATGATTTATTAAATATTTTGTGACGAGCTTCTGCGGTCACCATACTTTAGGATTCACTTCTTCGTTAGACTGGACTGCAAATAACTGGGGTATCAGTGTTCGAATCCCAATCGAGTGTAATAAAGAGGTTGTTTTTTCCTAATATGCTTATAATTCTCCCTCAACGCAAATACGGACACATTTCCCAAACCTTTTACCTTCCTCATTCCTTATCCTTTGGATTAAATACGCGGAGAGCTGTAATGGGAAGTATGACCCATGTGCACAAAATATGTCAGTAATTAAAATTAAATAGGTACTTAAGTTGTAAAGGTTGCATTTATTTTTACATTTTGTTGTCAAATTAATACAAACAAAGTATACAAGTAATATGCTACTTTATTAAATAAAAAAAGAATAATAAAAGCATTAATAATACAATGGAAAGAGTTTCCTAAGTATATATTTGGTATCAGTAATACCTCTTTATTTTAAACACTGGAATGATTAAATTCAACATTATCTTATGCTAATACCAACTTAGGTGGCATAGTTAGCTAACACAATGGTTTAGTGTTGAGCTAGACTGCTGAGGACGGGGAGACTGAGGTTAGAATCTCGCTCAGTTTAACTGGGGTGGTTTTCCCTAAATGGTTTTCCACGCAAATGTGGGTTCACGTCCTCTATATCTAACCTTATCAAATCCTAACCCATAAGCGTATTTTGTACTTAAGCGAATAAGCAGAAAGGGTACTAAATTTCAGTATTATTTTATATTAATGTGCAATGAAAGTTAACAAATCGGTTTTAAATCAGTTTATAATAAAATCCAGTCTGAAAATGAAGCTTATCTCCCTAAACGCACGTTAGGATTACACAACAAAAAGGTTATAATGTTTTGTCCAATTACACTTGTCCAACACCTCGTGTCTGTATGGAAACTTAAATATCTCTTATTAGTTTAGTAAAGGGGAATCGAAATAAATATTTAAAAAATTACACTGAAAACTCTTTCGGTATAAGATTATTTTACTATAATATAACAGTATTTTCACACAATTAATAACAGCAGATTTTATTAAAAAAGTAATATTTATATCACAATAAAAGAGTTTAGTAAAGTGAGTAAAATTGTTGACAATACAAAGTATATGAATAAAATAATCTTAACTTTACCAAATCACAGCTATAGTTATTAAGTGTTTGCTATAAAAACTATATACTAAAGTTAAAAAAAATCGTATTATGTAGTTTGGATTAATTTGAAACTAAAATTATAATCAATATAATTAAAAAATCAATACAGTAATAATACAGAAACAAGAGTTAACAGAAATGTGATTAAAATATGTGTCAAACTAATTTGAAAATTGGTATATTTCATAATATTATGGTCTCTTTGATTTTGTAATGTACTAAATACAGCTTTGACGTATTTAGCTATAACATCCTTACTTTATTGGTCCAGATGTCATAATTTTGAAAGTTCCTTCGTGTACAATCCTAAGCTAACCATGGCAATCACAACTCAGTTATTGCAATTAATAAA
>CABEEJ010002086.1:5927-16033 GCA_901482245.1 Timema douglasi
GGGGTTCAATCCTCGGTCCCGGCACAGATTTATCTGATTACCAAACCCTTCCTTCACCTCTGACAAGACATCTTGTGAATGTGTGGAATGCCAGGTGTCCACCGTGGTTCGGATTCCACGTTAAACTGTAGGTCCTCCATTTCATCTCACAATCACCCTACCACTACACATTAGCGTAAGTGCGTATAACCCGAACGGGTAGTAAGACGTGGTGCTAATAGTAATAATAATAATAATAATAATAATAATAATAATAATAATATATCAAAACATTTGTTTGGTCAAAATATATCAAATATTACTCCAGTAAAAACATAGAGTTTAATTTTCTTCAATAATCCGTATACATCTGTCAAGGGTGACATGGAATTTAATGACACCTTTTTATCTTCATTAAAAAAAGTTTGTCATTAATGCCGCTATGTTCATGACAGATATTCAACAACTGTTGATATCAGCCTGTGAAAAAAATTAAACTCTTATGTTTTTACTGGAGGAATATTTTATTTATTTTGACCAAAAAAAGTTTTGCTATAAAAATTGTGAAAACACTGGCCTTTTCTTAAGCCTATTTTCTTATTACCTACCACCTCCTAAATATCCCATTTAAGGTGGGGTGGAAGGGAACCTAAGTTAAGTTTCATCTTTTTATTATTTAATCAACAAAATAATTTTTTAGCCAAAATAAATAATATATTACTTTATCAGATTATTCTAAATTATATAATAACATCTTGTAATATCAACTTTTTTTTTTAATATCTATCATGGGCATAGTGAAATTTAAACACAACTTTATAAATGAATTGAAAAAGTATTTTTCAAATTCCGTGATTCACAAAATGAATATTCAAGAAATTTTGATATATGCATATCATTTTGGCCAAAAAAGTATTTTGTTAAAAAAATTGCAAAAATACTGAACTTAACAAACTTAATGAATTTTTAAAAATCCTAATAATAAGGCCTCCACCGTGGTTCGGACTCCACGTTAAACTGTAGGTCCTTCATTTCATCTCACAATTACCCTACCATTACACATTAGCGTAAGTGCGTATAACCCGAACGGGTAGTAAGACGTGGTGGTTATAATAATAATAATAATAATAATAATAATAAAAATTCTAATACACTCGATAAGCAAGATGACTGGTAAGTTTAGAAATGGTGATCTTTAGCAAATCGTGCTGAGTTTGCTATAATAAATGATGCCCTTTGGTGGATTGTGTCTATGCTCCTCAGAGCAGCAGATTTTTTTTATACTAAGTTTTGATCAAATATAATTCTTTTGAGTCCTAAGATTGAATATCAGTTTTGCCAAGAAACTGAAAAACTAAGAGAAACGAGAAAACACTAAGAACTTTGTATCAAGAAAATAATGACAAACCTGTATGCACAGCCAAATAATAATTCATTCATCTTGACTGTTGATATTAATGACATTTTTATATGTAACACAAAATGAACGAACTAGCAAATATATTTTAATAGATGTTTTTATGCTTTGCAATGATTGTATTTTTTTTATGAACGACTTGTTTTAAAACCAACTTATTTTGATGTTTCAGGTCAAGGTTGGGTTGGATGGAGGAACGATTCTCGAGGTGGCCAACCCGTTGAGATCAAATTTGAATTTGACAAAGTGAGGGAATTCACCGCTGTCCATATTTACTGCAATAACCAGTTCACTAGAGACGTTCAGGTGAAGAACCTTTACTATTATCTAAACAAGGATTTGGAAACCTTTTTTTGACTCCTGATCCATTTAAAACTTATCAAAGGTCCTATATCACACATTGTTTCTCCACTATCTTTTATTATTAATTATTTGTCTATACATCTTACGTCAATTCACTAAATTCAACCTTTCCTAAAAATTCTTAGGCTTCCGCATATATATAGAAAAATTAGTTTAAATAAACTTCTCCTTACTATGCTTATGTACTAATTACGTTAATGGTTTTCGTGATAAGGGAGGATATATTTAGAGGAAATTTAACCGCTTTTGCGTGGAAGAAATATGGACAGTTATTTTGGAAAAACCACCCTCAGTATAATCAAAGGTGACCTGGTGGTCTATAGATAAGGTGTCGGACTTCTGGGATGGGAGTCCGGGGTTCAATCCTCGGTCCCGGCACGGATTTATCTTGTTGTCAAACCCTTCCTTCAACTCTGACAAATCGTGTATTAATCACAGCTTGTGAATGTGTGGAATGCCTGGCCTCCACCGTGGTTCGGATCCCACGTTTAACTGTAGGTCCTCCATTACAGATTATAATCACCCTACCATTACACGTT
Source organism: Timema douglasi (assembly GCA_901482245.1). Taxonomy (NCBI): domain Eukaryota; kingdom Metazoa; phylum Arthropoda; class Insecta; order Phasmatodea; family Timematidae; genus Timema; species Timema douglasi. Next base: position 8,226 of record CABEEJ010002086.1, read on the forward strand.
AGCGTAAGTGCGTATAACACGAACAGGTAGTAAGATGCGGTGTTAATAATAATAATAATAATAAGAATAATAGTACAATCAACCGAGATTCAAACCTCGATCTCCCCGTCATCGGAAATCTTGTCCGCTGCGAGGGTGGTGCCTTAGACTATGCGTCCATTGAAGTGGGTACATATATTTTTAAATTAAATTATTTAAATGTCGTATAGCATTACCGATTATGATCGCGAGAGGTTGTTTAGCTATAATTATTAGAAAATACTCAGAATATTAAATTAGTTTAATAAACTCAAAAATCAACTTTTAAAACTCCCACGAGATCAACTACTAGAGGACTATTAATCTAGATTTTAGTTTCTAGAAATGTGTCTTAACCCGTATCCTTGAGAATACGTGAAATATCTAAAGAGACCCACGTTGTACCACTTAATATTATCTTCTTTAATATTAATTAAATGAAGATCTTTTGTATCTGCCACGACAGGTCTGATATTTTAATATTAATAGCCCCTTTGCACTAACAAGTGCAACTCGAAGCTAGAACTTTGAAACTTTTAGTAAAATGATTTTAATTAATTAAAAACAGAAGAATAATTAATACTAACGCCACGAAAAAGCTTTCTTTAAAACTACATTTCACACAATTTGTAATGAAGTTTAATGGCCATGGAAGTTTGGTTGCCATTAAGAGTAGAAGAGAAGTGTTTGGTATTTACAACAAACTCTCCTTCTCATGTCACTATGATTGTATTAATTGTTAAATGTTGTGATCTATTTATAGTAACTAACTTGTATGTATTATTCCTTTTTTTACCTATAAACCTTTTTACCCTTTACTCTTTTTACCCTTGATAACTTACCCCCTTTACACAATACACCCTTTGTACGCTAACCCATTCATAGCCTTTGTACCTTTTATTCTCTTTGTATCCTTTTTACAACATTTTAAGCTTTTTACCCTAAAATATTTCTTTTCTCCTGGACTAAACCGGGTAGTTAATGTAAAATAGGGTGAAGATGCTGTAAATGGTAAAAATAGTAAAAGTATAGTTAATCAAAAAGGCTACTAAGACCAAAGGGGCATAAATTATAAAAATTTTGAATAATAATTAAAATTACAAAAAGGGCACAATTCATAAAATAGGGTAAAAAAAAGTTATAAATGGTAAAAAGAGCTAGAAGTAAATCATAAAAATAAAAAATGTATAAAGGCTAGAAGAGATAAAAGAATTTTTTTAATTCAAAAGGGTAAAAAACGTAAACGTAAACAGGTTACCAATGATAAAGAGGGTATAACTGACATATAGTCAAAATGGTAAAAAAAAGAAAAGGTAATTTAATCATATAGGGGAATATCACCAAAAGGGAAAATTATTATTATTAGCACCACGTCTCACTACTCATTCGGGTTATACGCACTTACGCTAATGTGTAATGGTAGGGTGATTGTGAGATGAAATGGAGGACCTACAGTTTAACGTAGGAATCCGAACCATGGTGGAGGCCAGGCATTCCCCACATTCACAAGATATCTTGTCATAGGTGAAGGAAGGGTTTGGTAATCAGATAAATCTGTACCGGGACCGAGGATTGAACCCCGGACCCCCAGCCAGCACAGAAGTCTGACACCTTACCCTTAGACCACCAGGTCACCCAGAAGGGGGAAAAAATGACACAAATGACAAAAAGAGCAAAAAGAGCAACTAAGCAAAAATAGGTAAAAAGGTAAGAGGGCTTTATAGAGTTAAAAGGGCAAAAAGTAAATCTTAAAAACCGGTATGAAGGTTAAAAGAAGTTAAATAAATAAAAAAAGATCAAAATATATAAAAAGCCTTTAAAAGGTAAAAAAAGTAATCATAGTGGAAGGAATAAAGATGGTAAAAAGGGCAATAAGGGAAAAAAGAGTAAAAAGGTTGTTTTTTAGGTAAATGGGGTAAAAAAATTGAAACTATGTAAAATGGGTAGAATTCTAAATGATAATAAAGGTTAAACGGGGTACATTCGGGGGCGGGGGGTGCGATGCCAAAATACTTTTAATTGGATTTAATTACAGCCCTTTAAAAATTAATTATTTTTGCTGAGACACTTATATTTTTTTTACCAGCACCAACAGGTAAGAGTTCATTGTGTATATAGTTGTTATAAATTAATCTTTAAAAGAAATGTTGAGTTTTAGAACATGTTCAGATTATATCTCTATTTTGATACTGTCTTTTAGTCAACCTACTTTAACGTTTTGTATCACAATTTAAACCAAAAAAGAATGAATATTAAAACGTTATTTATATTTAGTTACTGTTCCTTGTGGTTCATTTTATATGCTAAAAAATAAAAAAGCTAATTTATAGATTCCTCATGCGAGTAAACCTGCTAGTTAATCATAAAATATGTTTTGATGACGTTAAGTCTGACAAACAAATCGATGCAAAGTTTTCACGTAATAAAATGGACATTTATAGGCGTTTCTTTCCTTATGTCTCACGACTTTTATTATTTAATGCTTTTTAAAAAATATTTTTAACGAACATTTTATGCAATGCAATTTAGTAGATATGGTCTTATTTTATTTTTATGAAAAGTGGGAAGGGGTAGGTTTTTAGACCATGGTCTTAAGTGGGTTACATAACTGAAACAATTTTGGAAAAGTCTCATCTAGATTAACTTCTTAAAAATATAAGCCTCTTCTAAAAATTATTTACGTACTATACATGTTTACTAATAAAGCTGCCCTGTGAATTACTCATTACCAACAAAATTAGCAGAAATCTTCGAACAATTTACTAAATTTGAAGGTAAACGCAGGCCTTACTTTTAACAACATAAACAAATTGTGTATGTAAAGATTACATATAAACTACTAAGTATATACTATTAACTTCGTAATACTCACAGTTTTCTTTGCAATACAACTTTCCATAATGAAGTAAGATCAATAAATTAATGACCCGTTTATTAAGAGGTTAAGTAAATGAATTTTATTAAAGCTTTTCATCCGCATCAATGGTAGAATGTTATAAGGCGTCACTCTCACAATATATTGGCCTACCACTGACAGGGAGATCGCGTTACAGATTTCGGTCGGGTGTTCCAAGCGTGGTCATTATTCAGTGATTTTCCACACTCCCTCCATGCAAATACGTGTAAACTTTCTCTAAATCCCACCTTCTCAAACCTTAACACATTAGCTTAGCTAGTACATCTACGTAAACCCAAACGTGTGCAAAAAAATATAATTATCCTAATAATGATAAAAAGTACAATATTTAATACTCTTGGACAGATTTAAACTTAAATTTAAATGATTTATTATTTGAAAACCCGCTCTTTGGTTTAACCATATGAAGGGTAAAAGAAATAAAAAGGGTCAGTCACATTACACAGATTATTTTGGTTACAACCTTTATATCTAAAAACGTATAAAGACCTCGGCAAATGCTTTTTTTAAATAATTAATCTAAATGTGAGAGAGACCTCTATTAAACACAATATAAAGTGCATTAGAAAGATCTCATGATTTCCTAACAGATGGCAGCATCAACTCAATTTGAGATAGAATTTGACTTTCCCCCAATTTCGTCTGTACTTTTCATATATTTACCTTGACAGAGTAAGGCCACCTAAGACAGGGTTTAAAGTAAACGTTCCTGCATTAGAGTGAAGTGTAAGACGACCTCATTATGCCTGACCGGGACTCGATCCCTGACCTTTCCACCACCACCATTACACAATACTAGACAAAACTACATGTCTCTTCAATGTGGTTCATTAGAAACTTGCTTCGATGAAAGTTTAAAACACATATTTACTAAGAGTATAAAGTTCAAATATCAAGTTCTGTGATATCAACTCGGTTGCTTTACACGAAATTAACCTTAGATTCTCTACCAATATCTATACCCATTCCTCCCATAAAGATAGTTGACTCAACATCGGGATTCCCCAATGAGCACTTCGATTGCAAATGAAGACTACCCCTTCAGGATGTTCCCACTTTCATTTCCTGTAAGGACTCCCCCTCCCCTTTTTTTCCCTTCATTCTTCACTCCACAAGCCACCCAAACCACCACCCCCTCCCCCACCAATGTGCAATTTTCAACTGTAAGGGGTGACTCGCAACTTGTGACAGTCGACAAGGGAACGATAAACCACGTTCATTTGGACAATGGATCCACTAACCCCTTCATTAAGACCCTGAAAAAAAAACATAGTTCACCTCAAACGGGTCAACATCGGTGCGGCTGGAAGTGTCTAGTAGCGCTGTGGTCGTGTGAAGCAGCTAAGTTAATTTGATGCTTCACTTCCTGCTTCGTCAGCTCAGGATGGTAGTCTGATCCTCCAAAAAAGGGTTGTTCACGGGTTTCGAGTGAATGGTGGTGTTCTTAGATCGTCCCTCCAGTAAACAGAGAAGGAAGGAAATGGTTTTGTCGATAAAAGATACGTGGACTTTAGGAACCGACTGATTATATCAGCACACTAGAATTTCAACTAACGAGAACGAAAGAGCCTACCAATTTTTCCGGGAAAGGTATTTTCACATACCTGCCAAAGTTCTTTTACATGCCACAAGCGACATGGGACCGACGGCTTTACTTCCCCTCCGAATGAAACTATATTACGGATCGTTATCTTTCAAGGAAAATGCCGTGACCCCGGATAGGTTTGAACCTACAATCATTGGGCCCTGAGGCGAGAACTTTAACCAAAGACCACTGGTGTTCAACACTGAGTTTTGTATCAGAGATTCTTAGAGAACAGATTTATTTCAAATAGTTTGTACGTATACTCAAGTACTGGCGTGGTTAAATACAAATTAGGTGACCTGGTGGTCTACGGGTAAGGTGTCAGACTTCTATTCTGGCGGCCGGGGTTCAATCCTCGGTCCCGGCACAGATTTATTTGATTACCAAACCCTTCCTTCACCTCTGACAATACATCTTGTGAATGTGGGGAATGCCAGGCCTCCACCGTGGTTCGGATTCCACGTTAAACTATAGGTCCTCCCACATTAGCGTAAGTGCGTATAACCCGAACGGGTAGTAAGACGTGGTGCTAATAATAATAATAATAATAATAATAATAATAATAATAATAAATACAAATTAATTTATCAATGCATTTAACAGTAGTTCAATTTTCACAAGAAGAACATTTCCTGACTGTTAGAAAAATTATTTGGTCTAATTTCACTTTTTCATACGTGAGATCATGTGAATTTGGTTTAGCTTTAACATTTGAGTAAAATATTGTTTGTAAGTTTCTTCCTGTAAAAATTGGACTAAAAATTAACCACTTAATAATATCACAAAATTGTTTTATTAATCATGACAAGACTGGCAACGTGGGAACAGAAGCAGACTTTGACCGAAAGGGAAAAGGGTACTTAATGTTTGTGAATTTTCGGGGGAATTCTTGTCATATTGTGGCTTCCGCTTCTCTATACATATACATTACATATTGGTCCATTACATTAAAATTCTCCATTCCTCCCACTCCTATTATTTCAATTCGTTGATTGCATGGACTGTTATTAATGTACAACTAACCTGAAAAAACATTTTAATGTACACATGACTTTGTGTGTATATATATACTTTTTTTTTTGTCATCGCTTGTTACTACCCATTTGGAATGTACGTATATGTACTAATACGCTACCCGCCTCAGTGGCGTAGTTGGCTAACGCGTGAGTCGTGTTGAGCTGCTCGAATGCTGAGGATGGGGAGATCGAGGTTCGAATCTCGGTCGGGTGTACTGGGGGTGGTTTTTCCTAAATGGTTTTCCACTCTCCCTCCACGCAAATGCGGGTTCACTTCCTCTAATGCAACATTCCCAATTCCTAATCCATTAGAGTAATTAGTACTTAAAGCGTATAACCCGAACGGGTAATAAGACGCGGTGCTAAATATTATTAATATATTACTAATACGCTAGTGTGTTAAGGATTATAAAAGTTGAATTTAGTCAAAGTGCACCCATATATGATCATACACCTTAGCTAAATTGGTATCGTGTCTGTATATTGATAAAAGATTCCCAGAATCGATTCCTTTCATGGTCGAAAAACTTAGCGTTGGTGAAATGTGGGTTTCCTCGTTCACAGGGATAAATCAACGCCCGGGAGCTAGGTGTTGTGTCTTTTCTATATTTAAGTTAGTTTATAAGTCGTGATCTGATGAAATCAGGTGATTCAGAAAGTGCACATTAAATAACTTGAATAAATAAAAATTAAGGAAAAAAAAACACCTGAATAGGAGTGGAGGAAGAGTGAGAATCATTTAGGAAAAAAGACCCTCAGCACGCCCGACCGGGACTCGAAGTACAATCTCCCAGTCACTAAGAGTTTAGTCTAGTGTGAGAGTGACGCCATAAACTAATGTGTGACACCTAAATAAAATCATACTTTCAGTGAAATTATTTTTTTTATCATTAAAAAATTAATGTTTTATTCAAATTTTACCTTTACATTAATTTTATTCGAATGTAGACCTAGCTAATTATTTAATTCTTCTCATATGTAGACCTAAAATACTTTGAATCACATTAACAAAAACAATCTTTAAAAATGCGTTCGATATTTTCACGTAGTCAAACTATTGTTTCATTTATCAAGGAAGTCCTACAAGAGATTTTTTTTTTAGCACGTGTTTTACTATTTGTTTCATTGGAATAGAATGTTTTCTTCAAATTTAACAAGTTTTTGCTTGGATACAAATATCTCCATGATAAATATCCAAGAATAGTTAAGCTTACTATATAATTAAACTGAACATATTAACTTAAGCAATACTTGGTATATATTAACCCAAAATGGTTTGTTATTTTAGAAAGCTATAAAACTAGTGACATTTACTTGCGTCCCTTTCCACTCCCCCTAATTTTAATAGTCCATTCGCGAGGCTACCAAATATAAATACATCTTTAGATATAAAACTCGATCCTATAACTCTTATAAAATGCGCGTATGACGTTAGATGCAATCTGGGTCTATCCAAGATGAAATACAAGGTAATTTGACAATGTTGGTCATAAAACGTTTGGTGCAGTTGTTAAAACTCAGTTTAATCCTATCATGTATGTTTACTCCTCACTCGCGTTTATATAACCAGTTTCGGTTAAATTTCCCGATAGTTACGTTACTTATAGTTAGTTTAGGTATTAGGTTTGCGAAACCTAGAGGAAATCGCCTTATGGTTAGGCTAGGCCATGTTAAGTTAAGCTAGATATGACCCGATATTCAAGTTATAGTAGGCTATGATAGGTTATTATTAGGTGGTGTGTCTTACAAAAGGTCCATTTCTTGTGTCATTGAACTTAGACCATCAATGCACCCCCGTCCACTGCCCTCTCCTTCAGCTCTCAGAGTTGTCTTATTTCCTTCAAGTCGCTTAGTATTTATATCCTCCTTCTTAAGCTCCTTTCCCCCCTGAACCTTTCTTTGTTTGACGTCGTTCAGAAGACAGTTACTCCTAAGGGTGTTATCTTTAAATATTGAAGTTACTCATTTGCTTGTTAGGTTAGGTTAGGTTAGGTTATTTTAGGTCTGCATAAAATATTAAAGGAAGAATTCTGTATATTCTTAGTCCATACTTCCCATAATAGTTGGTCCGAAATACCTCCCAATACTCGGTAATACTGCGCCAAACATCCTGTATGGATTGGTCCAAACGGGTTCGCTTTTAGTAGGGAATGTGCCAAACGTCCTACGGCCTGTAAAATAACACTCATGTAAACTCTGAGAAAAGTGAGTGACCCTATAAGTATCCCCTTCGACATAGCCTTGAATGGGTAAGTACCTATTTAGCTTTTTT
>CABEEJ010002086.1:19588-42965 GCA_901482245.1 Timema douglasi
AATTAAATTCACTTTTAACAAAAGTAGTTATTTCTGGAAGTTTTTTTTTAATGTAATTTTAATTTATTTTAAGCTGTGCGTGGTTCAAGTTTGCGAATAATTTTCCTTAGAGCGCCTGCGCGGACCAACGCGGGAGCGGGAAATGAAGGGGAATTCGCTCAAACTAACAATGTCATCGTAGGTGACCTGGCGGTCTAGGTGTAAGGTGTCAAAACTTCTGTACTGGGGGTCCGGGGTTCAATCCTCGGTCCTGGCACAGATTTATCTGATTACCAAACCCTTCCTTCACCTCTGACAAGACATCTTGTGACTGTGGGGAATGCCAGGCCTCCATAGTGGTTCGGATCCCACGTTAAACTGTAGGTCCTCCATTTCATCTCACAATCACCCTGCCATAATACATTAGCGTAAGTGCGTATAACCCGAACGGGTAGTAAGACGCGGTGCTAATAATAATAATAATAATACTTTCTCGCTATCTTACAGGTAGAAAAAGTATTGTGACCGTTAAAAAAATCCAACTCGAGATATGATGAAACTTTACGTTTCATGACCTCCCTCCTCCCCCCACCTCCCTCCGAATCAAAAAATATGGTTTTTGAATTTCTGTCTGTCTGTCTGTCTGTCTGTCTGTACCTCCAACTAGAGCCTAAACTATTTTACCGATCAGGCTAAAACTTGGTATCCAGGGTTTTGATAGGGCTTCCCCGAGGGATTTTTGGAATTGGATATCTAACCCTATAATTAAGGGTAGTTTACTGAAGGACATAAAGAAAAAAAGTCAATTTTCTCAAAATCGGCTCTAAAGATTTTGATTAAATTTCATTTCTAAACATTTATAAATATTCTAAACAAATTGCTTACTCTCAATATTTCGGCAAAGAACTTTAAGGGCTCCGGTCTGATGCGTAAATAATATTTTTTTACAATATTTCCTAAACTATTTGAGATATGAAATTACTTATCATTAAATATATGTAGGTCTCTTTATAATAAAAATATTTTATTTGAAGCATATTTTTATAAACCCAATAAATTTCAAGCTACACGCAAATATATATATTTTTTAACTTCTCGAAAACAAAAGGTAAAAAATCTAATCATAAATGGTTATGGATGTCGACGTCTCTTGATACCTTGAACCCTAAAAGTTGGCTTTGCAATGCCGTCTGTCTGTGAATCTGTTTATACTTAAAATTAAGAGTATTTTAATAAAGGGCGAAAAGAGAAAAATTAGATTTTCCCAAAATTGGTTCTTACGATTTTGATTAAATTTCGTATCTAGGCGTAGATTAAGATTATAAATAACCTAGCTATTTTCATTTTCCCATGAAAATGACTTTTAGGGTACTTTACAAAAGCATAAACTTCCGTATCTACGCAACTATTTGAGATACAAAATAACTTTTCATGGCAAAATTTTATTACTATTTAAAATATATTAAATATAATTTTATAAAACAAACAGTTTTTGAGATATTGTCAAATCCATTAATACAATTTTGTGAGCTTTAGTTGTAAAGAGATAACACTTAAGTTTCAACGCAATAATTCTACAATGCCATAGAGTAATTAAATATAAGTAAGTCTCTCAAAAAGTTTATGTTGTTTTTCCCTAAACCTCTTAGGAGAAATGTTTCTACAACAATGTTCTATCTCAATTTTAGACTCAATAGCCAATATTTACATTTTTTATTGCTCAAAATTTAGAATTAAGGAATTTAATAACAATGCGATGGCATAATGATTTGCAACACATAATAAAATGTCGAAAATTTTAATCGTAAGTTGAAATTTTAATACGAAGTGTTGACCTTTGTGGATCCAATATTGATCTTTTTTTTATCGGTCCAAACATACAAATGAAATTATAAAATTTTAAAATTTAAAACCTAAACTAATTTTTTTTTTACCTAAGTATAGTGTAATTTATGCTTGGGTTTGCTAGTGTATATTACTTTGTTTCACATATTTTACGAGTTTTGAGTAAACATCTCCATTTTAAAACAATAGAGCGAGAAAGTCCGTGTGGATCCCCGCACCATTAATTTTTCTATTCCAGAAACCATTTATACCAACAGATAGAGCTCACAAAGAAGAATAAATTCCCATGATTATCTCAAAAATTATATATTTGGGCTAATACAGTGTTTGCTATCATCCCCTCAAATGTTAATTAAATTCATTATTTTTATCAAAATCGTTATAATAGCTACTTATATAGAATTAGTAGGTCATAGTTGTTTGATGATTTTTAACATTTCAAACCTTATAATTTTAAATAAATACTTACCTGATCGGCTTTGTTGACTTTAGTTTGGTACAGACTTCCTTTTCTGTGTATTTGACTTGTGTCTACCGAGAAAAGAGACGGAGTATAGTATGGTTCTTTGATATTTAATCCTACGGACCACACTTATAGGAACAATTCCCTCTATGCTTGTTGCATAGTGTGATACTGATATCATTATTTGAATGTTGGATAAATCTATCAAGTTCAATTATTTAATAATATTTATAGTAATAGTAGTAATAACTACAGTTGAATAGACAAGTAATCCGTAAATATACAGTACCACAATTGATTATTTGATCAATCTCATGTTTTTCGAAAAATTGTCGACAGTAAAATTTAAAGTTAAGTGTATGGGGTGGTTACTCATATAGGACTAGCTGATCCCGTAAACTAGTTTGGGCCACCATCGCTAGGAGCAACTTGCATGACGTCACAGAGGAGTGCGCATGCGTGGACGTGAAGTCCAAAGAAAAGGAAGTGTGAAGTATATGTAAAACTCGCCATTATTGTTTTGTTAGAAATTTGTCGTTTATTTTAAAGGAGGAATTTAGCTAGTTTTTACATTTTATAACTTGGTTTATTATAAAACAAAGAATTTAGTAACATTAGATTGGATTTGATATAAGAATTGATTAATTTACATTTTGCAATACAAAATACGTTATGTTCTAAATGTAACGCCCCGCTTTGAATATTTTAGTTCGTGGCACAACGCTGCGAGCGCTAGCGACGTGGTTCTAATTGCCAACATTAGAGTAGCGTTTCTATACTCATCCCTTTTCTATGGTTAGATGAGATAGATAAAGTAGTATATATTATAGAGTAATATTAGCTTATAATTATCCTTCTTGTGGAGAGTGATTATTCTGTAAGTTACGACTGATTAGAGATGGGCGATATTTCTTTGACGGTGACTTTTTCACCGTCACTCACAGTGACTGGATCTCAACAGTATAATTGATTGAGATATCGATAATCGGTGTTTAGCGATACTATCAACATTCGGCGACAGCTAAGCATTAAAGTATGAAAGATACGACCGTTTCTGACAAAATATCAGTTGGTGTCTGGCGATATACTGACCCAAAGGTGCGAGCAGTAACGGTCTATGTCCTTAATTATCATGTTTAAATAAAAATTATTTGAAAAAGAGCTTCCACTTAATAACTTTGAGGCGGTGGACTCTAGCTCCATAAACTTTTCAATACAATACTATGTTGGATGTTTCTCAAATTTACATTTCTAACCCAAACATAATTATATACTATACAGCAGATTTAGTTGGGATTAATAACCATAATAATCTACATTTTATAAAGCACTCTATTGTGTAGTAATATTCCTCAAAGTTAGTCTTTGTTATTAATTCGTTGATTCCCAACGTGAATATTTTTGAATTTAACAAAAATAAAATATGTTATTTATTAATCTCTAGAGACTGAAAAGTTGGCAACCCTGTGTTTCTATCTAAGGTCCAACACATTATTTTGTAATAGTAAAGAACTGTGAATGAGACAAAATATCGATAAAGCAACAAACTGCCACCGTGAAAAATTATCAGTCAAAAAAACACTGACTACCAGTGACCGTGAATAGTCACTGGTATAAATCACCGATATTTTGCAATCACAGTCCCGATAATCACCGCTATTGAAAAATCACGGTTTAACCCGTCCCTTTGGAATGGACATCTAACATCGGTGTTTTCAAAACATCGTTGTTGAAGCTTCAATGTTCGAGGTTTTTTGGGCGATGATTTTCAACCATCGATGTTTGCTGATCGATGGCGTGTATGCCTTGGATCCCGCTAAAGAACATTGATGGTTTAAAATAATCGAATAGATAAAATAAATGAGAAAAATCATTACTTGTAAAACATCGATTTTATAGAACAAATACAACACGGTTGGGTATCCTAATTTTTAAATAATGTGTTGTATTTGTTCTATAAAATCGATGGCGTGAGCGTCGAACTTTAAATATCGTTTTGAAAACATAAATGTTCGATGTTCATTCCTACCATTAACTGCTGGTGGGTGAAGTAGTAGAAACTTTGGTTTTAAAGTCAAGACATTTTTTTTGGAAAGATTGATGGTTTCAAAATGAGTGTCTTTACAAAATGTGAACGATGACATTTTTTTGGAAAGATTGATGGTTTCAAAATGAGTGTCTTTACAAAATGTGAACGTTGGATTGTAATTATTATAGTTATTGTTAAAAAATACCAAGAACTGGCTATTTCAAACTATATTTAAAATTTTTTTATATTAATGTATTATTTTATGAACATAAGTCTGAATTTTAATTATTGATTATAAATGTCTCTAATATATTTAGCTAATTTAAATTGTTGTATTAATGATAAATATTGAACTATTTATAAGTTGATCTTTTATTACCATCGACATTTATCATTTGATGTACACTCACCTATTTAAAAGAGAGTAAATAATAAAATTAATTCTAATGACGGGACGACGCTTGCACGAGGCTCAACGGTATCCCTAATCAAAAATAGGGTTATAATCAATTATCATGTGGGAAACACACGCCTTACCAGGCAGAGATATTTATTTATATCTATATTAAAGAAAATCTTAACTGTCACCGAAAACAAGATTTGACTTGAATTATTAAACTTATACCAAATATATATTAACTGAATTTAGTCAAATATAATAGATTATAGTATTACTCTTAGTATTATAATTTAATACATATGCATACAATTATATATTATATTAGGTTTTAATCGTTATTAATGAATTTACCTAGACTAAACAGAAACTAGATTATGCGAGCCATCTGTTGAGCAAGTATGGAACCTACGTATAGATGGATTAGTCAATAATTGTATACCTGTAGTGTAAATTATTATTATTATTATTATTATTATTATTATTACTATTATTATGTTGTTTTTATATCTGAGAATTTGGAAATTATTTTGATGAGCATGATATAATGATATCACGGGATAATACTATAAGTAAGCCACGTCGACAATTCTTAAGGTGGTTAATGTTGAAGTGTATTGATAAAGGGATTAATTTAACCCTTCTGATGTCCAAGGTGTTCATGTCCTATCTGTGAGAGAAGGGGGAAGAGGGGTATAAGATAGCTCTGCCCTCTCCCCTCCAAATACCCATGTTGAAATGTTAAAGCAACATTCAAAAGATATATAGTTACTCCAAATGATATACTCAACGATTTAGCGAAGTGTCCACCCGAGTCCCGAAACATTATATAGGCCATGTTGTTGACAGGGCAGAGGGGTAGGGTATTGCTATTGTAAGACTCCTTCAAGTAAATATTTTATAATTTTAATGATAATAATAGTTTAAAGAAATATTGTAGTTAACTATAAAAAAAAAAGGATTTGTAAGAATAAACACAAAATATATTAACGAATTTGTAATTTTAAAATAAAAATATATTTAAAAAATTTCACTGCCTCAATAAAATAAATAAATACATACACAGTGTTAAAATTAGTTATTAAAAGAACACTAATACTTTAATACAATTACTTGGTTATCGTACTAAACTAAGTAAAATGAATACTGAACAGTTTTAGTTTTAAGCTGCTAGCTTAGCTGTACGTTAGAGATAAGTTGAAAGTGTTATTGGTTAGGTCATACAGGAGATAGCGAGAGGGAGATGATGAAGGTAGGTCATGTATGATATAGAGTGAAGGAGATGATAGATCATGTGGGAGATAGGGAGAGGCAGATGTTATGTCATGTTGGAGATATAGTGAGGGATATGATAGTTCATATAGGAGATAGGGTGAGGGAGATGGTAGGTCATGTAGGAGATATAGTGAGGGATATGATAAATCATGTAGGAGATAGGGTGAGAGAGATGGTAGGTCATGTAGGAGATAGGGTGACGGAGATGGTAAGTCATGCTGGAGATATTGTGAGGGAGATGGTAGTTCATATAGGAGATAGGATGAGGGAGATGGTAGGTCATTTAGGAGATAGGGTGAGGGAGATGGTAGGTCATGTAGGAGATAGCGAGAGGGAGATGATGAAGGTAGGTCATGTATGACATAGAGTGAAGGAGGTGATAAATCATGTAGGAGATAGGGCGAGGGAGTTGGTAGGTCATGTTGGAGATATAGTGAGGGATATGATAGTTCATATAGGAGATAGGGTGAGGGAGATGGTAGGTCATGTTGGAGATATAGTGAGGGATATGATAGTTCATATAGGAGATAGGGTGAGGGAGATGGTAGGTCATGTAGGAGATATAGTGACATGTAGGAGATAGGGTGAGGGAGATGGTAGTTCATATAGGAGATAGGGTGAGAGAGATGGTAGTTCATATAGGAGATAGGGTGAGGGAGATGGTAGGTCATGTTGGAGATATAGTGAGGGATATGGTAGTTCATATAGGAGATAGGGTGAGGGAGATGGTAGTTCATATAGGAGATAGGGTGAGAGAGATGGTAGTTCATATAGGAGATAGGGTGACGGAGATGGTAAGTCATGTTGGAGATATATTGAGGGATATGATAGTTCATATAGGAGATAGGGTGGGGGAGATGGCAGTTCATATAGGAGATAGGGTGAGGGATATGATAGTTCATATAGGAGATAGGGTGAGGGAGATGGTAAGTCATGTTGGAGATATAGTGAGGGATATGATAGTTCATATAGGAGATAGGGTGAGGGAGATGGTAGGTCACGTAGGAGATATAGTGAGGGATATGATAAATCATGTAGGAGATAGGGTGAGAGAGATGGTAGGTCATGTAGGAGATAGGGTGACGGAGATGGTAAGTCATGTTGGAGATATAGTGAGGGAGATGGTAGTTCATATAGGAGATAGGGTGAGGGAGATGGTAGGTCATGTAGGAGATAGGGTGAGGGAGATGGTAGGTCATGTAGGAGATATGGAAAGGAATATGTAATGCTAGAGTCAATCAGTCCTTACAATATTAAGACATTGGTTTCAACTTTTTTTTTATTATACTGTTTTTGGAGGGGACGATGATTGTTCCAGCACCACCTACAATAGTGGGATAGGGGTGAGTAAGGAAGAGTTCAGAGGATATTGACCTACCTTGCAGTGGAGAGAAAGTAGGTAACCATTTGGAAAAAAAACACATTCAGAACAGACTTCTGGGATTTAAACCCCAACCTCCCAATCATTTGCAATCCAGGATTTCCATTCGACTACCAAGGAGGTTATTAATTTAGTTAAAATTCATCCTCTTTATTTAGTGTCTTAGGATAATGGTTTGGTCCAACACATTAGCTCAGTCGGTTACATGTCTGCTTAGTAAGCTATGAGTACCGGGTTCAATTCACGACATGGCGGAAAAATTTATAATTTATGCACAGTCTCAGTTGTGAGAATTAACGGCCGGGGAGCTGGATGTTGTGTCTGTTATAGATCAAAGATATAGTATAATGCTGATGGGAAGAACACTATCTCATGATTGATAGCCACAGAAATGACTAGATTTGTTTAATATAGTCATTTGTCAAGTAATATGATCTACAACTATCACGTTTGCTAGATAATTTAGACAACTATTAAATAATGGATTAATAATAAAATAAGACGTTAGCAATGATGACCAAAAAAAATTTAAACCATAAACACCGAGATTTAAGGCAATAAAAACAACAAAATAATGAAGTGTTAATGTGCATCAGTAGTATTTTGGACTAGGTCACCACTATCTGGTCTTATCCAGCAAAGAAGATGTTATAGTTTAAATCTTAGGTGGGTATATTTAGGTAATTTGCCCTAATGTGTGTCCTACCTCCTTACCCGTGAATTCTATTACTTTCCCTTATAGTGAAAAATCCGAATAGTCGTACCTAGAAATTAAATTTTAGGATGGGAAGGGGGTGGGGGGGGAGTTAACATGTGGGGTCTTGGGACAAAGTACCCAAACAGTAGATACAAGTAACTTAAAAAAAATCCTTCTTGAAGTAATTGACCGTGCAATGTGGAGCACAAACATATACAAATATAATTTTTCCATATTGATTTTTACTTCCTTTCTACAACTCAGAGAGAAAGTATTGTGATCGTCAAAAAAAACTCGTATTCGAGATTTTGTTTAATGTTGACGTTTCTAAACCCCTGAAAACCAAAAGTTGTCTTTGCAATCCCATCTCTCTGTCCGTCTGCCTCTACCTCTGGCTAGAGCCTAGACTGTTTACAGATTGGGTAAAAACCTGGTATCTGGGGGTTTTCTTTATGTCGGCCAGAGAGGTTTTTAAAATTAGAGATCCAACCCCTAAAATTAATGGTAGTTTACTGAAGATTAAAAAAAGAAATAATCGATTTTCTCAAGAGTTTCTCTAACGACTTTAATTCAATTTTATATCTCTACACTGTTTATAATTTTTAACAATATGACATTTTTCATTTTCTCAGGAAAATGATTTTATGGTAGTACAACATATGAGGAAAATTTTTCAATTTTCATCATTTCTACTCAACTATTTGAGATACGAAATAACTTATAATTGTAAAGCTGTATTATTATTAAATATATAAATTCTTTATTTGGAATATACTTTTATAAAACCAATAATTTCTGAGCTATAAGCATCATATATATAGTTTTTTAATTCAGTTTTTAAAATCAATACGGGTGACTTGGTGGCCTAGAGGTAAGGTGTCAGTCTTCTTTGCTAGGGTCTGGGCTTCAATCCTCGGTCCCGGCACAGATTTATCCGATTGCCAAACCCTTCCTTCACCTCTGACAAAACGTGAATTTGTGAATGTAAGGAATGCCAGGTCTCCACCATGGTTCGGATTCCACGTTAAGCTGTAGGTCCTCCATTTCATCTCACAATCACCCTACCACTACACATTAGCGTAAGTGCGTATAACAAGCGTAAGTGCGTATAACCCGAACGGGTAGTAATACGCGGTGCTAATAATAATAATAATAATAATAATAATAATAATAATAATAATTTAAAATGAATGTGATGCCTAAACTCTGTGGTGAACAAAGATGTTTCTCTTTTCTCCAATTTTCTGTAGCAGTATTCTTAGGTGCTAATGCCATAGAGTAAGTAACAGTGTATATTATTTCATTTATAATTTTTAGTGTGGTTTTTCTAAAACAATGTATTTACCTACCATATAGTTTCACAAATCCTACGATTTTTTGGTAAATGCCTATTTTAATATAAAAATGGAGAAAGTCTGTGCGGTGCACCATACCATTATTTTTTTTCTGTAATCTTCGAAGAGATTATTGGCCTCACTTAGTTTAAATGCCTTTGTGTAAGTAATACAATTTCAGAAATCAACATAATTCATACTTTTAAATTAAAATACATTATATTTGATAGATATATTACCTTAATCACGTAGTTCCATGTTGTTGTTTATTTCCGAATGGTATCGCAAATGTTTGAACGCCCCGAGCTTTTCTGGTTCCCCTTGAAAGCTGTACCCAGGCGTGTTTATACAATATTAAGATTCTTCCCATTATCACCTCGGAGACTTCAACCCCTGAATACTGTTTAAGATGGGAGCCACGAGATATCACACCAGGGACCTAATCTTATTTCCCCCCGCCTCTTCTTTCTCTATCCTCCTGAACAGGAGCCGCGCTTGTCAAATGGCGAGGAGACAAAACTAAACCTAACATTAGCTCGAATTAAGAATACAGAGAGTGTCACGGACGATAAAACCGTCGTACAGAATATTCAATCAACAACAGAGAGGCCCCTTCACTCTCGACCCTGTTGATCTTCCTACTGCCTCGTCCTTCTTTACTTGGGGTGTATTTATCTCTGTCTTTATCATTCTCGCTAACACACCTTCTCACTCCTATTCTCCTCAATACCGCCTCCTGTTGATCTTCCAACTGCGTTATCCCTTCTGAACTATATATATCTTTCTCTTATTCTGTCTTTCCCCGTTTACTGATCCTCTCTATCCCCCTCCTGTTGATATTACAATATATCTTTCTCTCTTGTTATCTATATATCTCTCTTCGTCATAGCTTTCCTTGTTCATTTATTCCACACACGTATTCCACATTCTTCCCAAAGTCCCCTTACCACTTGCCGCTTCTCTTTACTACCTCAAGACATTTTTTTTTAAAAAAAGAAAGAAAAAACATCACCCCAGGGAGTTCAGACCAACCCTTCTTTCCCATACCCCCCTACTCCATAACCCTACCCGATTCCCCATGCTCCCATCTACTTTCACTTCACTAATCCTACTTGATTAAACAACCATCTCACCCCCACCTCTATGTACAAACTCTTGTGTACGTCTCATAACATAGAGAGTAAGGTGTTCTTTTAGGTTGTTTTTTTATTTATTTTTTGCTTTGAGTTTAGGACACATTCCATTAGGTAGGTTTTGTTTTCTTTAAATATGTCTACTTCTTTAGAGTTTTTTTTTTGTTTAACACCCACAATAATGAAAATCCGATCAAATAAATATCTAAAACAATAATAAACAAATAGTTCAAATTTAAATATTTTTTTCAATATCACATTTTATTTTATACAATGTATTATTTGTATTTATATAACTAGCTTATTTAAACTAAATAGTAGATAATTTTGTATAAAATTATTTGAAAAATTACTACAGACATAAAATATTACATCTAGTATATTCTAAAATGCAAAGAGTGCTGGTCAAAATTTCGTTCAGTAATAATTAGAAATAACTGTAGATATAACTTTAAATCATTGGTTGAGAAAAATAAATTATTAAATATTTTATAGGTGGTGATGTTTAACGAAGACAAATTTCTTTTTACTTTTTTTTATCTTGTACGTTCCCTGGTTAAAAAAAAAAGACACATTTTTCCTGCATGTTAATTTAGTTTTGAGATATTTAATAATAAATGCAAATGTTCTCCGAGAATTGAACCAAACTCTTGCTCGTTAGTAAAGATTTGATTACACTAACGAGTGTTTTTCATTGGAGCGTGTTTTTAAACGTCATTATTTAATTTTGTGTGAAACTTTTTTTTTTAAAAAAAAGGGTAATTTTTGTGAGATGTGATGACATTTTTTGGGGGATGATGATAGTGGTGGTGCTAGTAGAAGGTTTATTGTTGAATTTTACATTACTTTTGAAGCCCAAGCTGATGTGGTGCCTGAAAATGCATTTGTGGTGTTTTATATTAACTATGTAATTATTTTTATTGTCTCGGAAAAAAAGAGTAATTGAGCATTCACTTTGTTGGGATGTGAAATTTTCTATATAATATATTATGGTATTTAAGTTTCTAAAATACTTCATCAAATATCGATGAAATGCTTAACTTAAAAATGTTTATATTATTTTTTAATACTCTTCAATGCATGGTTCAAAGATTGTTTTATTTTTCTTAAACATTTTATTTAAGAGTGACCAAGTCAACTTTTTCCCAAAATGAGTTATGTGTTTGGTCAATTAGTTTCCAGTAACATTATCTTTCAGTGGTAAAAACGACCATGTCTTATTTTATACCTTTAAGCTTCACATAAAACAACATAAAGTTGATCAAGTTCATAGGATAGGAATGAATTTTATAAAGATAGCGGTACTTTCTCGTATCTTTTTTTTTTATCAATGCGTCTTACTACCGGTGTGGATTATACACTTATGTACTAAATATGCTATTGGTTTTAGGGATGAGAAAGACTATATATGTAGGAAGTGTATCCTCAACTTCTTAGATAGAGAGTGGAAACCCATTTTGAAAAATCCTCCTCATTGCACCCGACGGAGATTCGAAACCTGATCTTTCCGTCATCGGAAGTATAGTCTATTGAAAGAGAGTAAGTAACACGTTAGATGATTTGGCCACCGAAGCGGGTTTTCCCTATCTTATATTGTAGTTAGTAATATGTTTTTTTAAATAGGTTTTCAATAAACTAACCTTGAATAAATTTTCCTCAGAAAAAAACAACTATTATTTAAAAAAACTCCTTAATACATAGGTTTTGAACAAAACTGTCGTAATTAGAATATATATAAAATTTATAAAAATCAATAATTTTCATAGAATAATACTCGTATTTAGAAAAACAATATGTTCCAATTTTATCAAATAAAAACACTTCCTAGATAATAATCTTATACAAAATTCAAAGAGACACATTCAAAAAGTTTTGAATTGTTAAAAAATAATTCATTACTAAGCTACCCTTCATTTTAGGGTAAAAATCAATATTACGATTGAGTCTCATATTACGACAATATAACTAACATCCAAATCAAATATCCGAAGCTAATATTTATGAATTTTAATGAAGAATTCTCTATATAGATATATCCTGAAAAATTGAAATATGATACTTGGACACGGGAATCGAACCCGGTACCTTTGGCTTAGTACGCCAATGCTCTTACCATTGAGCTATCGAGGAATCGTCCCGTGCCCAGTGTAATTCTTCACTCATTTATTAAGGAAGAGTCTATGATGAACGTGCGGAAATCGTCGGCTATAAATGTGTGATTTTATTAAGGTCACAAGCTATCAGATAACGCAACCACCTTCGACTAAACACTTTGGTTATTACTGGATAGCTCAGTGGTTAGAGCATTGGCGTACTAAGCCAAGGTTCTCGGGCTCGATTCCGTGTCCAGGTGTCATTTATTTTTCACAACATCTAAATAATAGTTTGAATGAAATTCACCAAATTGTTTCAGGGGTGTTGCCCTAGGTTATAATTGCAAGACTTTATATAAATAATAAAATAAGATGTTTTACCAAGTTGTGGGTATTTTATAAATACACAAATTCTTCCTGGAAAGTAGCTTTGTGACAATAAGGCTAAATTAAATTGTAAATATGCATATAAACGTTTGTTTTGTATGTTATATATAAACGTTTTATATATATATATATATATATAATTTTTTGTTTATATATATATAAATACGTTTGTTTTATACATATATATATATATATATATATATATACACAAACGTTTGTTTTGTATTATTATACTATTATAAAGCCACACGGCTGACTCACTCTCTGACATTAATTTTTACCCACTTCTAGATGATCTAGTCACTTGAAATCTGGCAAACTAATAGCTTTTAACCTATAACCGACGGTAAATTACTAAAATGTTTAAAAAAATTCTAGCCTCCGAAAAAATTAAAAATGGCGGGGCAACTTTAAAGTCGGTGTGGACCTTTCTTTGGAGGTATCTTGTAGCTAAACGGTAAGACCTATCAAAAAACCGCTCTGGAATTACATTAGTTTACATCCATTTACAAAGAAAACTCACTGGAGTTTTGGGGGCCTAGCCCCCAACGAGGAATTTGAATATGTATACATAAATATATAAACGTTTGTTTCATAGAACTACTTAATAGTAGGCTAATACAAAATACTTTCAATAATAATTATTCAAGGAACACCCAATAAACAATAACAAAAGGATCTAATTAAAAATGAAAAGATAATAAGTGATATGAAATATAAGGGAAAAGTTAAAGACAGAAACATTTTAATTAGCAAAAAGCATTGAGTTTATAAGAATTTGAATAGTTATAGATAATAACAAGTATTAATAAATATATATTACATTATGTAGAAGAGAAGCTAGATTGAATAGAATACTGGCAAGCCTATAAATAATGAAAACTGTATAACTTTATAATTCCTATTAAGGAGTGTGAAATCTAGTAGAAAAAGAACAGGTTAAATATAGAAAAGGTTAAAATACAGAAAACATATAAAATTAGACAATACAATACGAATAAAAATCACATATTCTAAGGTTACAGATTAATGAATAAAATATTACAAAGAAAGATATATTAGTCATAGTAATAAGTTAAAATTAAATTTAAAGGTATTATTGTGATAAATTCATAATTGTCAAAAGAAAAGTTAAAATTTTAACCAATGCAAGTGAACAGGTAAATTAGGCAGAAAATTGTTGAATAGAGGTTATAGACGATAATTATACGAGAAAACTTGAAACAGAATCGAAATTATGTAGAATAGGAAAATTGATAATGAAAAGTTGTTGAATATATAAGTGTTCCTTAGCTGATTTTTAGTTCCACTCCTTAAGCCTTGAATGCCAGAAGGCAGGTTGACTAGACTACATGTTTCGACGTACAAACGCCATCATCAGGTCTCTAAATTAGGGTTAGATGTAGTCCCTGTCACTCCAAATGTGTATTATCTTTTCATTTTTAATTAGATCGTTTTGTTATTGTTTATTGGGTGTTCCTTGAATAGTTATTATTATGATTCTCCTTACTAAATCACTATGAATATAATTAATAAAATACTTTCAAGTTAATCATGATATATTACCTAAACAACATATTTTTACTAACTTTCTTCCTCTCGAGTAAAAGTAACACATTAATTTGATATAATCTTCTTCGTTGGCTGCATGGTCTAAGGTGCTACTCGCACAGTAGACTAGGCTAGACTAAACTGACTGTGGCAGTAAGATCGTGGTGTGTGCAGATTTTTTTTTCAAAGTTGTTTTCTACTTTCCCTCCACGCAAATGTGGGTACATTTCATTTTTATATAATCTTCTTAATCCCTAATACCATTAGCGTAATTGTTACGTATGATAAAAACCCAAACGGATAGTAGGACTTAGTGCAAAAAAAAAAATTGATATACGTAGTACCCAAGTGTTAAACCCCCTTAAGGAAAAATCTTTCATAAATCAAGTATTTTGAAATGTCTTCAGTTTCTGTTCTGCTTCCAGGGTGTATGAAAAGATAGATAAAAGGAATGTGATGGGAGTAGTAAAAAAAGGGGGGGGGGATCACCAAAAGGAAAGTGTCACATGTAAATCATCCGCACTTCAATAAAGTGTAATGGATCCTAAAGGGAGAGATCCCAAAGAAATAAGAGGGAAAATATTCATATAAGCTTCAGCTTCCCCACCCTCCTTTTCCCCTATCTCCACTTTGCTTTCCCACGCGTCTCGCAACTGTTTGAATGGGTCTGGGGTGAGCTATATAATGTCGGAGCATGTTCTTTCAAAACACTGTTTCATGGACGTGTTTGTCATTAGAAATGGTCGTGACTGAGGACTCATATGTGTGTGTGTGTGTGTGTCAATATATGTGCTTGTACGATGTGTGTATCGTTCTCACACATAAGCTCGGGGTTCACTAGGATAATCGGAATTCCTACATTTCCAATGTATGAGGAATATGAATTACTTGCTTTTGAGACGTGTGTTCGATTTAACAGTCCGCATCGAAAGGAAAAGGCATTTCTCTCGTCTTGTATAGCACTCGAGCGGATATTGGTCGAAAGCCGGTTGTACTTAAATATGTTTTACATCTCTTGCCGTTTCCAGGCTGTGGCCTATTATATGTCAGTTTTTTTTTCAAGTCATATATTTTTCCACTACCAGCTGGCTAGGCCTGTCGTAGCTTGATATGCCTTATAATCTAATTTAAGACTAGGACAAGAACAACATCAAGTCCCCATTTGTTAGTTTATCAATGTGAAAGGATAAACCACTAATGATAAATGTTGAACTATGTCGACGAGAATTGAACCCGGGACCCTTAGTTCAGTAGACAGACACGCTAACGACTGAGCTAAGTTGTACTTACTGATATGTTTAATTCCCAAAATAGTTTTTTTTATCCTTCGTTGTGCATATGTAGACTAAGTTATCTCTAAATTTATACTTTTCTCATCTCTACCCTATTCGTGTAGATATGTGAATATCTTGGTAAGACGCCAACCACAGGTCAAACTTTTTTTTAACAACTAAAGATAGTGGATTAATATTTCCCAACACTTTTGAAATATTCACAGCTTGGTCAACTTGGATCAGACAAAGAATAAATATAAATATTTGTAAATGGAGCCTTGAAATAAAAATATGGCTGAAACGGGATATTTTTAGGAGTTTCTCCTTTTTTAAATTTAAAATTTTGAATCAATTTGGTTCATTTTTGAGACCCCAATATATGTTTATATAGATAATGGACTAGATTCTGGTATGTTTTTTGTTTAGTATAAATTTAATGCACTTTGAATACTTTGTTGATTACCAAACCCTTCCTTCACCTCTGACAAGACATCTTGTGAATTTGGGGAATGCCAGGCCTCCACCGTGGTTCGGTTTCCACGTTAAACTGTAGGTCCTCCATTTCATCTCACAATCACCCTTCCATTACACATTAGCGTAAGTGTGTACAACCCGAACGGGTAGTAAGACGCGGTGCTAATAATAATAATAATACTTTGTTGGTGGTGAAACATTAAAGTCACGAATTTCGAGAGAAGGCTTATTTTTTTAGAGTGGTCTACTCTATAGTCTTCCTACGTCATATAATGGAAGATTGTTTTCATACAGGTAAAAAAACTCTTGAGTGCAAAATGGGAAAGTTGAAGAGATGAAAAAAAAAAATTGGTGAAGTTAAATGAAATAGTTGTATTTTAGAAAATACGTGACTTTGTAGTAGCTCGTACAATATTTATAATTTTATCTTATAAAAATTTTAAGGTTTATTTTATTTGTATATGGATGAAAGGGTTGGCTGAACCTTGTACCTTGTGGATGAAGGACTGTGCAAGTTTTCGAAAGATGTTTTTGACACTGGATGTTTCTAAACTCTACGGTTAGCCTTTTCTCTCAACGTGGAAATCAGAAGCGATATCTATTTCTGAAGTTGGTGGAATTGTGGTGTGAGTTAGGCCTAGAGGTCAAAGTCTTTTTGCGATACTTATATTACCAAATGTATTGGTACGCCTTAAATTACATATTAAAATACTTAACAATAAGTAAATTTGGACACTCACGGAAGGATATAACTGTATAGGGGTTTGTAGGATTATGAATTATAGAATCGATTTTATAAACGTGTCGGTGATTTGTTTAAATATGCATATACAGTAGAACGCTTTTAATTTGAAGGCCAAGGGATATCTAAAAAAAATAACAGAATTAAATCTGTCATTCAGGGGGTTACATGTTTAAATTTGTCACACAAAAGCGATTAGATCCGAACCAACACATTCCCTATCATTTGGAAACCCGCTCGCTGCTGGTGTACTATATTATGCCCTCATATATTACAGTGTCGGCATATGGGGAGATTTAATAACGATCGTTGGTGAGGTTTTAAATAAGTACATACTTGAACAAATTAACAATGGATAGGCTTCGAATTATCCAAATATTTCCTTCTAAAATTTGAACGAATTCATTCATTTTTCTTTTACCGTTAGTAAATATAAGAATGTCATGGGGAATAATGGTGCTTATGAATTATCTGATTTTTAAAACTAACCAATGTTGAATAAGTTAGATCTTACTTTATATTTTTTTCACTCTCAATGTCCTAAAAAATTATGCTATTCATTTTTATGAGTATTTGCTTCTCCATAGAAAGTTTTGTTGTTTTTATTTTTGTATATTTCCATTAACAATCTGCTAATGTGCTTGCTTGTTTATATATACCAGTAGTTATGGTTCTAAGAATCATTATGCTGGCGTCCGGGGTTCAATCCTCGGCCCGGGCAAAGATTTATCTGATTACCAAACCCTTCCTTCACCTCTGACAAGACATCTTGTGAATGTGAGGAATGCCAGGTCTCCACCGTGGTTCGGATTCCACGTTAAACTGTAGGTCCTCCATTTCATCTCACTATCACCCTACCATTACACATTAGCGTAAGTGCGTATAACCTGAACGGGTAGTAAGACGCGGTGCTAATAACAATAATAATAAGAATCTAAGAATCATATTTTGTATCGTTTGGAAGCTCGGACAATACTTCTGATTAAACCTATAATCCTGTTTACTCTCAACCTGCTATTTGAATCAATAACCAATGTGGAAGGCTTAGAGTGATTTGCTTTATAAGTTACAGGCTGCTTTCGCAGAACTTTATCATCTTTGCATTAAAATTTAAATGTATATATATATGCATTTGAAACTTATGATTTTCTTCAAATAAAATTATATGTGATTATATTTATCCTTTGCGAAAAAAAAAAAAGTAGCTGTATGACACTCAAGCTTACAGTATTTCTTTGACCCTAGCGTTTCTAAAAACTATTCAATCATTTCATCTAATCAAGATGCACACCTGTTTCTGATTGCAGGTGTTTTCGGAGGCGAACATCATGTTCAGCGTTGGAGGACGCTACTACGTGGGGGAGCCCATCACGTATACTTACATCGAGGACAGAATCTTTGAGAACTCAAGGAATATCTCCATCAAACTGCACCACAGGGTTGGACGCTTCGTCAAACTGCAGCTCCATTTCGCCGCCAAGTGGATCATGATAAGCGAGGTTACCTTCGATTCAGGTAAGACGCACGAGACAATTTCATTCAATATGATTTTAAACAAAACATTTGATCCTTAGGTACTAATTAAAATATTTGTTAACTTGACAACATATCACTATAAATTTTAAAATGTGACATCATTTTAGCAATAAATATGTGATTTAGTAGAAAAGTAAAATGTTTGTTGACTAAAAAATTGTTCAAGTTGGATTCATGGAAGCAGTTTTTCCTTCATCACATAAAGTGTAAAACCAGTTTAAAATACAATTATTATTGGGAATGTTGTTGGTTTTTATAATTTGATTTAATATCAAAACACAGCTTATGTTTCTTCTTACATTCCAGACTGAAGTTGTCATTGTAAATATAGAAATATATATCTGCTACTAATTCATGACAACATAGCCAGTTTTATTTTCAAAACTATTTTTCACACATCATAATACATTTAATATGTGTGGATGAGTTAGATAATAACACTATTTTAGTGGAGAAACAAAAACTCTTTTTTTCTTCTTTATCTCGTTTTATTCATTACTAAAATATTTCCTAGTACTTTTAAATTTTTTAATAAAATGTAGTCAAGTGACCTAGTCTTTAAATTCTGTCTGAATTTCATTATGAAAGATTGTAACAAATCTTCTACTGCTGACTTCTGGTTTTGATTTGGCGGTGAGAGTTGTCAGCAACAACTCCATGGAAATCCTGTTTGATTCTAAGGAATACTTAAAGATATACGTATTGTGATTCTAACCCTCTTGCTTATATTCCAATTTTCATAAGAATTATTTTTTAGAAATTTCTTTGATTTTTTATTAACAAAATTGATCTTTTTAATATTTTAGAGCCACAACTTACTACCCATTAGAGCTGTAAGCATATGAACTATGAGTACGTTGATGATAATTGCGATAAAATCTTGATTAATAGATAATTATTTAGATTTAACGACAATTTCGTGAAAATATTGACGAATAAGTTTATATTTATGGAGCATGTAAAGGTACCAATATTGTATTTCATTGTCACGTTTACTTCGTTCTTGTAATTATATTACACTTAACTCTTTGTTGGAGTAGTTTTTATATTTTAATAACCTTGAAATAAAAAAACAGGCCTTATTGGCATCGCTGAAGAATAGTGTTTTTTTAGAGTTGATAGGAATATAAAAGAACGTAATTAACATTTACAAAATTCAATATAAATATTAATAATAATATAATAATATTTAGCACCGCGTCTTACTACCCGTTCGGGTTATACACTTTAAGTACTAATCCCTCTAATGGATTAGGAATTGGGAAGGCTGAATTAGAGGTAGTGAACCCGCATTTGCGTGGTGTTAGAGTGTGAAACCATTTAGGAAAAACCACCCCCAGCTCACCCGACCGAGATTCGAACCTCGATCTCCCCGTCCTCAGCAGTCGAGCTCAACACTACAAACGCGTTAGCCAACTACGCCACCGAGGTGGGTAATATAAATATTGTTTTTTTGTTGATTTATTAATGTAATGTACACAATATTATTTTGTATCACGCCACAATCCCATATCTGACCATCCAGGTCCACTGCTCGGCCAAGAGTTCTTTCTCATGCTTTCACACAGACAACCAACCCCTTACCACTTTGATAGCTGAAATAAAGGCTCGTCTTGGCGTGTGAATAAATAAATGTATCTCTATATTAATCATAGTAGAGTATTATAAGTTTATTTACAAGCCAATCCGACTATACCTTAAAAACTACGTATGATTAAATATATATAGTGTACGATTTGGTGCATTGCATCGTTAGGTCACAAGCGCTTGCAATGTGCTAAGGGCTTGGAAAAACCACAACTAGAATATAAAACTGAATATAATCTTTTCCATCGTAACATACAAACAACTGCACCAAGAACTTCATAAAACTACCATAAAAATAACTCTCCTGCCCCCTTCTACCCTCTATCCCATTTTTTTTTACCCTACCGCGATACCGCTATGGCGCAGGTGGGGTTAGTGCTCCATATTTCCCAAATCCTGCATCCATTACCCCTCTCCCATCCCAACTACCCCTTTTACACTCCACATATTTCTATACTTTTACCTATTACACGTTTTACCTCGCTTATACCGTATGAAATATTAATTCTCATTCCGAGGTAAAGAGGCATGGGGTAGCGCTAGAAACTTCCACGGACTGGTAATATCACTTCATGAATGGGTCCATTCTTTGAACAACCTTAACTCTTCTTTTAGGGGACGTTTCGGTTAGAGTGGGCAGTTTTCAATGATTTTTTTTTATCTAAGCTGTAATGAAAAACAAATTAAATTAAAGAAACTCACTACCTAGAAATATTTAGAATAGTCTTTTCTTTAAATCAAATACCATTAATTAAAAATAATATATATTCAATATATAAGAATTAGGGATGATCAATTTTTTTAAATGTGATATTATTTCATTTTTTGCAAAGGTAGCTATTATTTTGAAAACCAAGATTAAGTCTACATATTTTAATGTAGTTAAATATATTTATAGTTTACTTTGTTGTCTATTATTGACTTGTAATCTAATTATTATTATTAGCACCGCGTCTTACTACCCGTTCGGGTTATACGCACTTACGCTAATGTGTAATGGTAGGGTGATTGTGAGATGAAATGAAGGACCTACAGTTTAACGTGGAATCCGAACCACGGTGGAGGCCTGGTATTCCTCACATTCACAAGATGTCTTGTCAGAGGTGAAGGAAGGGTTTGGTAATCAGATAAATCTTTGCCGGGACCGAGGATCGAACCCCGACCGCCAGCATAGAAGTCTGACACCTTACCCCTAGACCGCCAGGTCACCCGTAATCTAATTAAAACCCTCCTTGGTGACCGCAAGGTCTAAGGCCTCACTCTCGCCATAAACTAGACTGCTGATGGCGGGAATACCGGAGTTTGATCCCTGTCGGGTGTACCGAGAGTTTTTTTTTGTCTAAATGGCTTTCCACTATCTCTCCACACAAATACGGGTACAAATCCTCTTAATTCAACCATCCTCGTCCCTGACAAATTTTAGTAATTGTTTCATATGCGTGAAACCCGAATGATTAGTAAGACGCGGAACAGTAACAAGGTATAAATAAGTTAAAGATTATATATAATATTTATGTACCAGTAATTTATTGAAATCAAATTGATTCTTTATATTCAACAAAGTTTCTTGAGGAATTAAAAATACAAGTTAAACCTTTTTTATTATTCACGTGAACTAATTGTTGCATTAAAATATACAAATAAATAACAAAATTAGCTAGTTTATTCTAATTAAAGTATAAAACTTATTTTAATTAATATTTTTTTAAAGAAATATTGTCAAATATAATATGGAAACATCTCTGTAACCAATATATTAAATGATTAATCACAACAATTGACATATATAGGATATAACTCGGCAGTAAGTGTAGATGGGCATGTAGGAATATATAAGGGAATGCAGTTTTGGCAAAATTTCACTTTTTAAGCCAGTAATAATTTAATCTGATTCCGATCGAACCTGTTAAATAATACTTTAGTTCTATTTCTTTAAATTGCATCTCCAAACTTTTTTCTTTTGTAATTAGTTAATTGATTTATGGAACCATCTAATAAAATCCTGGCACAAGGAAAACTTAAGTATCTACATGAAATGTTCCAGTGAATACTGACACTTGCTGCTAGCAGTTCACTTCTTCACCGCATCACGCGCTAATATCTTTCTTTGTGTCTCATTTTCTCAAATAGCGCATGAAACTGTGCAGTATAGAGCAGCTAAGTAGATAAATTGTCAGTCCATCATGTTAGTGAACATACATAATCACCTATCAATGCTTCTCTTCCCTTGTAAGCGAGTCATAGAAGCTTTAAATACAGGGTGGCCCACGGAAAAGTAGCCCGCCTCCTATATCCAGCAGGCGCCTCACTCTGAATTGGAGGAGGTCAATCCCCTTCCACCCATATTGTGACATGAAGAATGAGTCAATACAGCTTTAGACAAGAAGTTCACCTGCTCATTCTTCATGTCACAATATGGGTGGAAGGGGATTTACCACCTCCAATTCAGAGTGAGGCGCCTGCTGGATATAGGAGACGGGTTACTTTTCCGTGGGCCACCGTGTAGTTTGTATCCACTAGTAACTAACTATAAATGCTAGTTAGTAAAGGCATGTCCTTACTTGTAAGCGCGCTATAGAAGTCTATAATGGTTTATCTCCTCTTGTAAGTAAGTTAAATATGCTAGTAATCGTTTGGTTCTACTTGTAGCTAGCTATATTTGCTGTTAAACGCGTTTACTTAATAGTAATTAGAGCTAAAACGACAATAATTGGTTGCCTCCTCTTGTAGGCGAAATATAGAAGTAAATAATCGTTTGGTGACTCCTGTAATCTATCTATAGAAGACAAATTAGTTTTGCTCCTCTTGTTGATCCTATAAAACGCTTGTCTTTTATTTTAATTGAGCTTTAAATGCTATTAATTAGTAATTACTTAATCCTTTTAGTAAAATGACAATCCATACACTTATCTATGCTAGATAAGATTTATTTCAGAGTCCATTTACTTTATATTAGTTTGTTAATTAATTTAATATTTCAATTAAATTACATGTTTTTTTAAAAATGACACCTGCAAACGGGAATCAAATTTGGAACCTTTGGCCTTGCTGTATTTAATTCAATTGAAATATGTATCAATAAATGGTTGTATCCGTGACTAAAATGCACTTACATCTAACAGCTATTTTAGAGTTGTTAAAACAATAATTTTAAATAAATTTTATAGTAAAAAAAGGCAATCTAAGGTGGAAGGGGGGGG
>CABEEJ010002086.1:42970-74535 GCA_901482245.1 Timema douglasi
TCTAAGGTGGAAGGGGGGGGGGGGAGAAATAATGTAAAGCTTAGGGCCAATACTAACATTACTGGATTACATTCAATAGATAATTGTGTAGGTCTACGGCTTAAAGTATTATTTTTATGAGGATGACGATCAAAATTTTATTTAGCTGATTTTTTTCTTTAAAAAACTGGTTTGTTTTAGTTCACGTCATATAATAAGTGTAGTATTTGGGTAGATACATATAGTTTTTATAACCAAACTTTAATTTAAAAGTGATTTATATCATTGCTTATTTCTCTAAAAGCTGGAAATTATATTTACAAATTGAATACTCAGACCGTATCTAAAATAATAAGTTCTAACGTTTAATAAATACACGTTCATTCATTCATACGCGAGGGCATATAAAGTTTGTTCAGCATAGGAATTATTTTCTGAAAGGCATTTTTCCCTACCAGAAATCTATTATATAGTAGGATATTGGTAGGAAAAAGACCTTTCAGAGAGTAAACCCTACCGTGAATGGAGTATACTATGGAACTGTCACGTTTCAAACAAAGGTGGTGTTAATTTTGAGAAATAAAAGCTAAACATGCCTTTGTTTTCTTATGTATGGGCATTTAGAGAACCTTTTAGAAACATATTTTAATTAGCCGGCCAACATTGATAATATTTTATTAGTATTTTATAACTATTAAAAATATATATCAAAATTGACATCTGCAAATAACATGAATTGACGCATTGTTTATAAATCTAGTAACATATCTGCTTGTCAGATATATTCATTCGTAAAAAAAAGGGGTATATTTACTTTCAGTAAATTTTTACTACTTCCCTTTTATATAACACCTCACAATAGCCATTATAAAATTATGTTTTGTTGTGGTTTCTAAAACCACTCTCTATTATTGAGCAGACATAAATTCCAAAAATAATGGTAGACATGCGAGAAAACACGAGTATGTTAGTCTTGTATTGTCTGGTTTTCCAGTGGCATGGAGGTCGTAGTTCAAATCCCAGACAAATGTGTTGAGAAACATTTTTTTAAATAGTTTATAGATCTACTTATAGGTAAATTCAGATACATATTATAAAATTCTAGCATTATCATCACTATTTTGTTAGTGTTTTAAGATGCGTGGTATTAAAAATATAAAATCTCACAATTAAAAGCCATGGTAGTTACGGTACCTTTTCTCTGAGTCGCTACATATTATCTAATCTACATTTATAAAACTTTTCCCCCTGTTCTTGAGTCCCTTAAGCCGTTTGTATGGCCGTCTTAGTCGGAATATTTACCTACATGGAAAACTTCAGTACCTACAAACACTCCGAGAAAAAGTTAAAAAAAAAGTAAAACTAAAAATTGTACCTTTAGGAATGTAAAAGAAGACAACTATTTTTATTTTTATTTGTTTACTTATGGTTAATACTACCAAGTTCAAGAGAAATTACCTTAATTTATTTGCTCTAAAATTCAAGGGATTATGTTGGTTTATAATTATACCGGTTGCTTAAAAACTTTGAAACAGAAATAATTATGTCGTATTAAGATTGAACCTCACCCCAAGGATACATTGTGATTTTCACTGGAAGACCGTTATTTGAAAACTGGAAGGAAATAAATATTGTCACAATGGCGTCAGTAAAGTTACAACAACTATATTTATATTCTTAGTGGTGACCTGGTGCTCTAGAGGTAAGGTGTCAGACTTCTGTGCAGGGGGTCCAGACTTCAATCCTCGGTCCCGGCACAGATTTATCTGATTGCCAAAGTCTTCCTTCACCTCTGACAAGACGTGTATTAATCACAACTTGTGAATGTGTGGAATGCCAGGCCTCCACCGTGGTTCGGATCCCACGTTAAACTGAAGGTCCTCCATTTCATCTCACAATCACCCTAACATTACACATTAGCCCTAACGGGTAGTAAGACGCGGTACTAATAATAATATATTCTTAGTCTGTTTGATTAATAAAGTAAAAATGAGTTATTTATAAATCTATAAGGAAGCATTCATGGAAGCTTTTGATAACTTTCTAATTATAAAATCAAATAAAATACGATGGTGAAATAAATAAAATACTTAATACTCCAGTAGAAACATAATGTTTAATTTTATTCACATTGTCATATTAACATCTCCTAGACTGATACCCTGATCAATAGATGAGAATCTTTATAAATGAAGAGAACATTTCTTCATTAAATTTCAGAACACTCTGGAGAGATATTTAGGAACTGTTGTGGTCACTATGTGTAGAAAATTAAGCTCAATACTTCTGGAGAATTTTTGTATTTATTTAAACTGAAAAAAAAAAAAGTTTAATATGAAAACTGCTAAAACATTGCCCTTAAAACTTGCGTTGCCTACCCTCAAACCTTAAAATGCGAATCAAAGCTTGAAACACGTGAAGGAAAGTTGAAGTAAGTGCTTTGTTGTTGTCACATAAAACTATTTATAGTTTTTAAATCATACAATAAGTGCAGCTAGGTAAAGTTCTTCATCTTAGAAAAATAAAAAAAGAACACTAAATTATTCAATTGCGGACATATCTGTCTCAACTTATAGATTTTATTTAATAGCTTGTCATAGTTGGAATACTGTTTCGTAGCGGTTTTAGAAATTAATACTGTTGATATATGCCGGTTTTTTTTCTGATATGTTTATGATAATTACTATTTTATTTTTCCTTCGATATAATCCGAAGACGCGAAGCCTATTTTAGGTATTGAAGATGAAGCGAGAAATATGTTGCCTTCAACTTTGAAATTTCTAAGCTTCCAACACTCAAGAAAAACAATGGAAATGAGAAGTGAAACTATTTCACCCCATTCTAAAACACACCATAATAAGATAATAATACTTAGCACAACGTATTACTAACCGTTAAGTTTATACACTTAAATACTAATTACGCTAACGGATTAGGAATTGGGAAGGTTGAGTACAGAGGAAGTGAACCCGCATTTGTGTGGATATAAATTGGAAAATTATTTAGGAAAAACCACACCCAGTCAACCCGACCGAAATTCGAACCTCTATCTCTCTGTCCTTGCAGTCTATCTCAACACGAAACTACGCCACCAAGGTGGGTTTTTAAGATATAAAAACTCCATGAAGTTAGCCAACAAGCGATATTTACCAACCGAAAGCCGATGCATGTTGGTGGAGCTAGTGCCACCATTTTTGCGGATAAAGGGTGTCATTTGATCACCGCAACGAATTCTTCAGCCATTAATCTTAGTTTTAAAGACCGGAGCCGATACGTCTTTATTCGAATTAGCTACTCCTCGATTGTCCTCACGAGGCTTAGTTGACCCCAATCCAAAGCCACTGATTCACAGAAAAATCTGGGAGTACCGGGGGTCGAACTCAGGACCTTTGGATCGACAGTTAGGATCTTTTGTCCACAATACCACAGAGGCAGTCCAATGTTAAGATGGTTTTAAAATTAAAGAAACAATGTAACTAATCCCAATTTTCTGTTACTTAGCGCGGTAGTTTTGTTTCTTTTGTACCGCGTCTTAAAACTCGTTCAGGTTATCTGAATATTTAGATTATTGGGCTAGGAATTAGAGAGGTAGAATTTAAAGGAGATAAATTCACAAAGGAGGAACCAATCAGGAAAAACACACTCATTATTACCATCAGAAATTTGAATCCCGATATCCCTGTCGCTGACTGACATATTCTGTTACGACAGTGACAGTGCGTCCACTGATGTTGGTTTTGGGGTGACTACAATTTGCATGTAAATAATAATAGTAACAATTAAAACCAGTATAGCATATAGTGTATACTACCTTTAGGCAATGGTGGCTCGTAGCTAAAATTAGTGGGGGTGCTACTCCAGATAATTTCTAGCCTTTGTTTTAAAATTGTGTAAAAGGAAAAAAAAAAATGTATAAAAAGAAAACTTATCCAGGAACTTGATAAAATCTTAACAAAAAAAAACATTTTTTAGTTACTTTAACTTAAATTGTTACAGTTCAAGCTTGATCTATTCATTTAAAAATTAAATCCATTCTTCTTTTTTTAATTTGCGCAAAAAGTTCGATAATTTTCTCCTTGATCTCTGAATGACAATTCAGGAAATTTTTCTCCATTGAAAGAACTGCAAGCGCATTTACCCTTTCTGTTAAATAAAAGAAGCGAAAAAAAAGAATCAAATAGAATAGCTGGAAGCAGAATAATAATCTAATACTACACTATTCTACACTTTATCACATTCAAGAATATTGTACACGGTTTTTAAGCACAACACACGCTGAGTAAAAAAGAACTTCCTTCCACCATCACGCCAGAGCCGGAACTGGGAGAGCAACAGTGCTCTCTTTACCTGGCAGTCCTGCCTTCCTCTCCTATTCCCTCCTATGTGCGCATGCGCACAACAGTAAAACACCACGTCGCTGGCACTGTAAAGTACAGCGTTCCATACAAATATTTTTGTATCTTTTTCATAAACTGGGGGATGGCTACTGAATTACTAACATTAAGCTTAAGAAATATATATATTGTACTACAAAAATAAAGAAAAAATTAAAGAAAAAAGGACTATTAATTTGTATCGATAATATCAAGTGGAAATAGGGGGTGCTGCAGTTCCGCAGTGCCTATACACGAGCCGCCACTGCCTTCAGGGCAGATTTTTAGAGTCAAGTTTAGTTTATCTTTGGGCTCAAGAGAAGTTGAGCTGTGCATATTTTTTTAAAAATTTCAATCAAATTCAAACAGTTGAGCTGCATTATAAATATGGTGACTGACTTGAACCAATCCTGCTCGCAGCAAACATTAAATTGCAAAGCTAGTTGTCGGAGTGCGGCGAATTGCTTGGATTGACACGGCTTCGATTTTTTCTTATTTCTAGCCGAAATGTCGAGCCTAGGAGTTGCAAGTGTTGCGCTTATTTTAATGGGATATTACTTTTTAAAAAACGAGGAGAAAAGACAGAAACTATGATGGCAGACAAATCTATTTAGAGAAAGGAGTGTGAATGGTGGATTTACATTAAAGAATGTTTTGAAATATCAAGAAAAAGTGTTCGATACAAAAATCCTTATAATATCCACACAAAAAAATGTTTCGTGGTTTTCAGTAATAAAAAAATTGTCTTGGTTCCACTCTATTGTGAGTAAGCACTTGCTGCGAATTATTGATAGCACACATTGCGTCTTCACTCCAATAGATACTAGCGACGACTGTGCTCGGCACGTGCGGCGAGTCACCGGTACTGACTTGTAATGTAACAATCAAAGGGACTTACCAAAATATACGAAAATAATTTACATTTGGGTGGAGTATGTTTTCTCGTATCGACCAACTCGGCTCGTCGCTTGTTACCCTTTACTCACTAACTAATGCATGCTTTACGTTACAATGTTCTATTATCTTCCGTAGGTGACCTGGTGCTCTAGGGGTAAGGTGTCAGACTTCTTTGTTGGGGGTCCGGGGTCCAATCCTCGGTCCCGGCACAAATTTATCTGATTGCCAAACCCTTCCTTCGTCTCTGACAAGACGTGTATTAATCACATCACCACCATGGTTCGGATTCCACGTTAAACTGTAGGTCCTTCATTTCATCTCACAATCACCCTACCATTACACATTAGCGTAAGTGCTCATAGCTCAAACGGGTAGTAAGACGCGGTAATGATGATAATAATAATAATAATAAGTTTCTCCTATGGTACAAGTCAGTCGTCACCTAGAAATGACAAGGTACGTTCTACTGGTCTTACTGTTGTTCTGAAAGCTCTTCAAGTAGTATGTGTACTAATCAGAGCTACCAACATCTGATCACTGAAGGCCTAACACACTCAAAATATCCTTTGTGCCGTTTGTCTTCAGGGTCACCAAGCTCATAGTAGAATATATTCCCGTGGACTGAAGGTCAAGGTTCTAATATTGGTTGGGTGTAATAAATATGGTATCTCTAATGTGATTTATTAATCTACACACTAATGTGGGTACATATCCTCTAAGTTTACCAAATTTTAGAGTGGGTCACTAGTTTCTTGGTGTTTAACTTTCTAATAATATATTAAGAATGCATAGCAGAGAATTAGTTACCCCGATAGTGAGATTGCCTATTTTACGAATCGGGAAAAATCCATGCTCATTCCTTGAGTTGGCTTCTTCGATTGACCATTTCACGAACTGGTTAGTAATTTTGTATTAACTCTTGCCTTTTCATGAACTGTAACTTATTGTACTATCAACTACAAGCTTAACTGAAATTTGTTTTAAGATATCATATCAAATATTCCCAACCTAACTTAACTTAACCTTCTATTCCAAAACGATTAAAAGTTAGATTAACTTAAATACCAAACCTTTTCTTCACATGTCGGTGACCTGGTGGTCTAGGGGTAAGGTGTCAGACTTCTATGCTGGCGGCCGGGGTTCAATCCTCGGTCCCGGCACAGATTTATCTGATTACCAAACCCTTCCTTCACCTCTGACAAGACATCTTGTGAATGTGGGGAATGCCAGGCCTCCACCGTAGTTCGGATCCCACGTTAAACTGTAGGTCCTCCATTTCATCTCACAATCACCGTACCATTACACATTAGCGTAAGTGCGTATAACCCGAACGGGTAGTAAGACGCGGTGCTAATAATAATAATAATAATAATAATAATAATCTTCGCATGTCTATTTCACAGACCGGGTAAAAACTCGTCCAGTTCATGAATTGGGAAACAATTGGAGCTATCCAGTTAATGGGATGGCCAGTTTATGAACTTTAAAGCACAAGTGTTGCACAATTGATGATCTGGACTATTTTTTTTTTAAAGTTTATGAAATTTTCTGGAGGAGAAGCCAGTTCACGGAATGTGCAGAAATTTGCCCGATTCATGAATGGGGTGTAACAGCAGTAACACATATGCCGTTTGATGTCCAATAATCTTAAAATATCTTTATCTAAAAAAAAAAAATCGCCTGCTATTATAAACGAATGTCTCTATATTCTGTAACGATCGACATATGATACTTTGCATAACTAACCGTTACAACATAATAACAAATGACATATGGCTATCGTTTAAAGTCTAACAACATATGAAACGCAAAATATCCAATCGCGGTGCACTGTTCACTGTTCACGTAATTGTATTTGCTTTGAATCAAAATGATAAGGCGTTGTTAGCATTCCAGCTTCCTTATACAATTCAACCACAATGAGTATACATAACTAAGGGGTATAGTCATAAATGTAGCTTGGAAAGACCGTATTTGTGTAAGCTGGAAGATAGATTAGGAAACCCACATTGGAAATCACAATACATAAATACTTTACTTAGAACTCGTATAAGACTAAACACTTTTATCAACTAAAACAAGCGACCAAAGGCAATATAAACCATAAAAACACTCGGCCACCTCTGTGGGCCTTTGACCAGGGTTAATTTATCAAATATATTTTACTTTATAAAGTTATGATAAGTGAATATTTACATGAATTCAATATTTTCAATGACACGCTTTTCCTTCTTGGTATGATTATGGTTATCTATTAGTTTCCTCAACACTAGTGAAAAATTGATTTATGAAACTTCATAAATAACGTCATAATACTAATATTTGAAAGTACCGATGGCATGTAGATATTTAAGATCTAGTCGTGTTATGACAGCCACTTACAGACACCAAGGATACTTACTAGACGATATCAAAAAGGAAAAAGTTTAAGAAGTAAAGTCTGGAAATTCGCCCTCTTCCATTAATTTACCTTAGCTCAGTGGGAAGTTAGTTTACGAAGTTTCAGGAGTCCAAAGTTTTTCCTACACGCCAGTATTTTCCCAGAGTAAACGGTTGGATGGTGAAAGGAGGGGAAAAGAGGGGGGGAGGAGAATGTAGCGTGAGATATGCTTGAACGACAGCCCAAAGAGTGGCAAGTTGCACAATGTTGCACCGTTGTCTTCCTTGACTTCACCCGTGCGCTGCCGGCAAAAGTGAAGTTGTTTAACAAAGTTTCAAAACGGAGAGCTATACTGGAGTTACAAGAGAGAAAGGATGACACATCAGTTTTTGGAATTTTAAAATGTCTTCGCCTTGGAGACATGCCCTTTATGAACATGTCACGTGAGAAAGAGAGAGAGAGAGAGAGGATTTATACTGTACCCGTTCTTCTTTGTATTTCTACTTCTCTCGACAAAGAAGGTTGGGAATGCCTATTGCAGGTGTTCTCAACATCTGACCTTCCCTCAACAAGGTTTTTTCATGCATATTGTTTGATTTTATTTTTATTTGGATACTTAGAATACTTTTTTTTACTTGGGTACCATGTTCGATTGTTAATAAAATACAAACCTTAAAAAATGTGAGTCTATCCTTTTTTGAGAGATTAAAATGACGGACTAAATTCTTTCTATTAAGTTGGTCCAAAAACTAAAATCTAATAAATCACAACCATATTGCAGAATTGTTTAAGGTGTCACTCTCGTGTTATACCAGACTACTAGTGAAGGAGAGATCTGGGTTAGAAACCAGGACAGGTCTACTGAGGGTGATTTTTTCTTAATAGTTTCCCAATATCCTTCCACGCAAATGCTGATATATTTCCTCTAAAAATGTTTCCTTCCTCATTCCTACCTCTCAGAGTAATTATAATACATGCGTGTAAACTGAAAAGGTAGTATGGCAAGATGATAAAAAAAAATCACAAAATGTCTATTAATATATACTAGTTTGTTCAAACAAATTTACTTGTGCCAATACTTGTCATATTTAACATGAAAATGAGCTCGGCTGGGATTAGAGAGCAGATGATATCACTTGGTAAAATAACCTGCCTTAATATCGGGTCTCAGTTCATAAAATTTATTTAATACCACGTTGGTGGGCACATGGGCAATGGTGGGAAACTCTTTTAGTCTGGCTTATTGGTGACTGAAAGGTCTGGTCTCAATCTCAGCCAGATGCACTAAGGGTATTTTTCCTAGATTGTTTAAAACTTACCCTTCTCACATTAACGAAACAAATAGCCGAAACTATTGTTAATGCATTATATATATAATTGTCGAATGGCTGCTAAACTGCCAGCTACCGAGTCGCTAATGGCTGCGATCTTATATAATCACGTATTTATAAGCTGATGACTTCCACACGTCCATCTTAGACTCTGCCTTAAATTATGAGTGAAGAATGACCATGGGCATGGGACGAATCCTGGATAGCTCAGTGGTAAGAGCATTGGCGTACGAAGCCGAAGGTCCCGGGTTCGATTCCCGTGTCCAGGTGTCATTTTTAAATTTTCAGAATATGACTTCTCACATTAGATATGTGGTTAATAGGACGTGGTGCAAAAAACAATCCTTATTTTAAAATTAAAAATATATATTTTAAATTAGAACTGGCAAAGCACATGTTTATAATATCACACGATTTATAAAAGGATTTTGAAATATATTATTCCTCTTATGTAAAACAATGAGTGTTTTACTTAAAAATTTACATATGTTCTAAGAAACTATATATTTGATGCTTACTTCAAATGTAAAAGTTTTTCTTGTTTTTTTTATAGCCTTTTACTCGTATACCCCAATTTTTGAGGGTTTACCTCAAATAAAACTCAAGACCCTTAGAATTAATACTAGTTTTCATTTGGTTTGCTACTTACCGGCATGACAAAGAATGCTTGTTTGCTGACATTGAGGTTTACCTTTCACAGAGATAATTTAACGTCTTAGATACTGGATTGAATGTTATTTATAGAAATAAATTGGCTTGTAGGCTGTGTATTGATATAATCATTTTCTTAGAAATTGCACGTTAAATACATCTAAATTAAGAGGCCTACTGGATTTTTTAAATTTTAATTTCCGACTTTAATTTTTAATATCAGAAACTGTTAATATAATTTACTTTACTGATTTCTGTATTTAAATTAACATACCGTTCTTTCACCTCCCTCCCCTTTAAAAAATATACATTCATAAAACTCCTCATAATAAATTGGATTCTAAGTTTATTTTTTCCATGCAATAAATATTAATCTATTTATGTTAATTTAACTGCTCTACGTGTGTCTAACCTTCTTTTTTTCTTGTGTTATTCCCCCTCTTCTTCATTCCGGTGTAGAAGCCACAAATTATTTAGTTGCCTTAATATATATTTTTTCCACGCATAACTTGTCACTAATTTGTGGACGAGAACAGAAAAAAAAAGACAGTTTGTTAAAGGCCCGCCGCCACCTCACTGTCAATGCAGACATGCCTTTCAGAGGCCCTCTCTTGTTTTGTGACAATTTTAGCACATATGTAAGTTGTTAGTGAATTAGTGTCGTATTCTAGTCGTGTTCAG
Organism: Timema douglasi; assembly: GCA_901482245.1. Lineage (NCBI taxonomy): Eukaryota > Metazoa > Arthropoda > Insecta > Phasmatodea > Timematidae > Timema > Timema douglasi. Next base: position 53,263 of record CABEEJ010002086.1, read on the forward strand.
GCGACACTGCCTATTGCTGTCACTACTGTCAGAAAGTATTATAGATAAAGATTAAAAGGAGGGTTCACTGTCTGGTTAGATATACGCCAAAAAGTCACCAACCTAGCGAATAAGATAGATGACTTTTAGTTAAAAATAAATATTCTTTTCATCAGGATCACTAGTTGTTTTTTTTTGAACCACGAGTAAACAAATAAAACTGACACCCCAGCCAAAATAATAAAACAGGCGTTTTTTAATTAATAACGAGGATATCTCCACCAAGATCGCTATGGTTTTTCCATTCTTTGCAAAAAATAATTCTGAGATGCACACTATGCTTTTCGTTTAGTATTTCTCCCTCCTCCAAACATACCAGCTGACCTAGAAAATAAAACATCTAAAAGATATTGTGAGCCTTCACTCCCATCAGTCAAATCATCTTACTAGAGATTTATCTTGGTAAGATATGGAACTAAAGTTCGTTCACGGTAGGAGTTTACCTATGAAAGGCCTTTTTCCTTACCAGAAATCTATTATATAGTAGGATACTGGTAGGAATAAAGACCTTTCAGAGGTAAACTCCTACCGTGAATGAAGTATAATTTTTATGTTTCAAAATCGTAAATGATTTTGTTCACTTGCTAGCGCTTTCTTTGAAGTTAATTACTCTAAATAGTCATGACTTGTTTTGCTTCCCAAATTTCATTAGCTTGTTTATAGTACGATGAAAAAAATTGTTTAAAAATGTTTCAAATTATATATAGTGAAAATTAATATTATTATTAGCACCGCGTCTTACTACCCGTTCGGGTTATACGCACTCACGCTAATGTGTAATGGTAGGGTGATTGTGAGATGAAATGAAGGACCTACAGTTTAACGTGGAATCCGAACCACGGTGGAGGCTTGGCATTCCTCACATTCACAAGATGTCTTGTCAGAGGTGAAGGAAGGGTTTGATAATCAGATAAATATTTGCCGGGACCGAGGATTGAACCCCGGCCGCCAGCATAGAAGTCTGACTGACACCTTACCCCTAGACCGCCAGGTCACCTTATAGTGAAAATAAATGTGTATAAATAACAGAGCATTGATAGACAATATCCTAAAGGGCTAAGTGACAACCTTGATTTATCAGGGTGCGTTAACCATATTTGAGTGTTTGGTGCTCCGTATCTCAATGCCCATCAAGTATAATATTTATTAATACTAGTGAGGGAAGTATTAAGAAGGTATAATTTATATTAAGTGTATACGCATTTGCTTGAAGGCAAAGCGGAAAACCCTGTAGGAAGAAATAACACTTTGGATCGCACGGCCAGAGCTCAATGATTGATAATCCAGTAAATTTGTCCACCCCTGGGATGGATATCATCGGTTTTCCTTTGAACTGACAACGATGCAAGTGTTGTGATCAGAATAAGAACATATTTTATAAACATCATTGCATGATAATCCAATAAATTTGTCCAACCCTGGGATGGATGTCAGTGGATTTTCCCCAGCCCTGACAGATATGCAAGTAGCGTAGACATAGCACGCACGTATGTTCTCTGGCCGAAGCATCCACTCACGCATCTTTTCGGCACCATTCATGGACACTCTCCTTAAGACTGCCCTTCACAACTACTAAATACTGACTAATGCACAGGGAGAGAGAGAGAGAGAGAGAGAGAGAGAGAGAGAGAGAAAGAAAGAAAGAAAGAATGTTGAAATACCAGCACGTGATATCACAATTTATTTTGATTAAGAAATATATTTAGTAATTTGTAATAACTTTTCATTAGTTCTTTATGACGGTCCATTCATTTATTTAAAATACATTACTATCTTATTGAAGATCTATTTTGTATTAAGTAAAAAAAAATAGTTTTCTACTGTTATTAATAGTTTCACCGTAAGTCATAAATTAAACTGTTTTCGTGTTTAATCGAAGACTGGTCATATTTTAGTTGCTGTCATAATGTTTGATCACGCAAAGTAGCAATAAACATAAGTTATGTTAATGGGCTCAGAAAGCTAAAAGTAATATTAAAAAAAAATTGAAACCCATTTAAAGACTGATTATCATTTCTTTTTAGATTTTCAGAAAATCTTTGTAAAGTTGTATTTAAAGTAATATTTCACAATTATTCACCTTTAACTGACTCTGAATGTGTGTGTTTTTAATTGACATCTTAAGTTTTTAACTGAATCTATTTTCAATAACCATACATTAATTTGTAGCTACCCATTTTGGTGGCTGCATAGTCTAAGGTGATACTCGTGCAATAGACTATAGTACCAATAACGGGGCGATCGTTATTCGAGCCTGGTTGGGTGTATTGAGTTGTTTTTTTCCTAAATGGTCTCCCACTCTTTCTCTCTTTCCCTCTACACGCAAATTCGGGTAAACTTTTTTAATTAAACCTTCCTTATCCTTAATACATTAGCGTAATTAGTACATAAACGTACAACCAAAATGGGTAGTAAGACTTGGTGCTAGAAAAAGTGTAACTATAAATTTAAAAAAAATCATGATATTTTCATGTTCACAATTAATTGATAATTGATTATAATTATTATTCATTCTTTCTTACACTTTGTAGACACAAATTCTGACAGTTCACATTTTTTTTATAAAATATATTAACACATGCCAAGTATATCAAAATGAAAACATTAGTAGTTAAAATATAGTTAAATTTTTAGATTATCATAATTTTAAAATTAGATAGGACAACACATGTTAAAAATTCGCTTAATTATTTGTGCATGATTACATTTAAACTATAAAAAATATGTTTAAAACATATGATTTTAATTAAAAAAACAATTTAAGTGGTACAGAACTGCATCTCGCCAGGATTCATTTATAAACTTGCAATTTTGTATGTACTATAAGAAACACACGATAATATCTAAAATATTGCCATTCCCTCATCTCCCAACATTTTCTGAATATCTAATGACCCAACTAGGGAATATTGGTCCTAAGACGACTCTGCTATAAAGTCAAAGTCTCCCCTTTTTTCCTTTCCCTTTCTCAACAATAACTATGACTCGGTAGGCTATGAGCAGCTTGCCTCCGCCCTAATGAATTTATGGATTAATAACAAGGTCTACCCTGTTCCGTGTTGCGAATGAAGGCTGTTCTCAAAGTGTTCTCGTATTTCTGCTCGCTCCAAAATAATGCAAGGTGGGAACGGTTAAGGTGGTGACTGACTCGAGCTGAATTTTGTAATGTAATGCTCACGGAGAACATTTCATTACAAAGCTCGTAATATAGTGCGGTGAATGGCCACTTCAAATGCTCGGCTCGACTGTGCTCCAATTTTCTATCACTTAATGCCAAAATGTCAGACCTAGAAGTTAAAATATGGGTTTTACATGGGTATAAAATATCTAGTATTACCTTTTCCTGTAATAATGCTCTACACTTTTCATTTATATCTCCCTAGAGAAGCCATTAAACTGAGCTTTTCATTTGCACTCTTCTTGATTGGTTTCCATTTCTTCAGCCAGTTGCTGACAGATTTTTTTTTTTTTTTAAACCTCCAAAATATATTTTTATATCTTGTTCAATAACAAAAAAAGGTGTTTTTTTAAAAATTACACTCCATTTTGAGCAAATACTTGCTGAAAATAGTCAACAGTGTGTCTTCACTAAAGTAGACACTAATGACGAGACTAGATGACTTGTGTTGGGCACGTGTGGCGAGTCAACTGTACTGACAATTAAATGTAACAATCGATGGGATTCACGAAATAAGCCCGACAGTTGGCGTGAAGAACGTTTGCTCGCAATGAGCGGCTCGGCTCGTCGTTCGTTACCACTGTACTGACTGGTGAATGCTCGTGTCCCATTACAATGCTCTATCCTATTCTGTTACAAGTGAATCGACACCTTTAGGGGAAATAAGGAAAACTTTAAATAGAAGACTTTCATTTGATAGATTTTGAGAATTTTCTTGTCACACTTGTAAGTACAAATAGAATAAAAATATATAAATATATTATTCTGAATTTAATAGTACCTCATCATTTAATTAGAGTAGTAACATACACTTTAAATTGAATCATTTGTAGTTAGTTATTTTACAATTTGAAAGAATTGATTCTTTCAAAAGAAATCACAAGTTAAACAAACTTACTAGTTAAAAAAAAAGCAGAAGCTGCATTTCTTTACCTAAAATACGATATCACCACTTATTGAAATACGTAACATTAATCTTAAATAACCTCATTTATAATAATTTTCTGAATTGAACGAACTCACTATTTCAATGGCATTTTCTATGTCAAATAAATACATTGATCAGTGTGTTATTTTTTATTCTTCAAAGGGAAATAAATATTGGAAATCAATATTGAAGAATAGCAAACATTTCTAAGATTAAAAACTAATACGTTATTATTAATAGAATAAGATTTTGAAAGCGAATCGACATAATTTGACGATTAGCACCTTAAAAAAAACTCCACAAAACACCGCCTATCAACATGAGATTTTCCATGACCATATCTTGACGGGAGGACGTAAGCGAGCTATACCGACCAAGTGGTCTCTGCAGTTAGCGATGATGGTGCCAACATTTACGAATATAAGTTGTCTTGGGGTCAGCACAACAAACAAAGGGCCGTTAATATCATCTCTTTAGACCGAAGCTGCTACTTATTTATTCAAGTAGCTCCTCATTTGTTCTCACGAGGTTTAGTTTGAGCTCGTTCCAGACCTACTGCCTCACAGAAAAGGAAATCTGAAAGCACCGAGGATCGAGTCTGCCCCCTTTTGATCTTTAGTTAGAGACTCTGGCCACTATATCAGAGATAGTGTGACCATATCTTAAATAACCACAATATTCCGCTGTCAAATCCACCAAATGTTTAGCCTTTCTCATGTAATTAATGTAAAAATCGTATTTTATTTTATATTTTAGAGATAATTATAACAAAGTTTACCCAATAACTTAGTTTTATTTATTATTTTATTTTATTTAAATTGAAATCTATGTATATAATGTATTGTATGTCCTATTTAGGATGGTACCCTTGTGAAATAGTTTTTTTTTAAATTTCGATTATAGAAGACTGAACAAGTTGGATGTTGTATTGGAGTTTGTAAAATGGCATCTCATTTATCGATGAACTATTCAATCGATCCACGTGGGGTAGGCCATAATACCTCTTATGCGCGCCATCCTGCCATGCACATCGGGAGTACAAAGCCATAGTAAGCTAGGAAGGGAGGGGTGGGTTGGCGGAGGGTACAGAAAAGAGGTGTGGGGCATGTAAAATTTGTTGGTGGGGGCGGGTTGGAAGAGGTTTGTGTATAGGTGGAATTTTCACGTTACGAGAGGAAGGTAGACAGTGAGAGCAGGGGGTTTCGGAATGGGGTGTGAAGGGGGTGAGAAAAGGGGTAATAATATCGACTCTTCATACCGACCATACCGCTTGTAAAATGCTAACCCCACCCTCCACCTCTCCTCCCTTTTACGCCCTGGTGTATATGAAAAGCGACGACCCTGTAATAATATGATGGTATTCATGAAACCTTTGTTGGCTACGAATCTCTGACATACCATTCCATGTTGGAAAATATGCGAACATATTCTCCCATCCCCACCCCCATACACCCTCACACACACACACACACACACACACTGTCTCTGTTCCATATTTTGAGTTTCACCCCTTTCCTTGGCCACTCTCCACCACCCCACATATTTTATATTGTTCTTCTTCTTTTCCTCATGAGATGCTCATTATTTACACTTCCACAACTACATGTTTTAACTTTTACAAGAATGTTCAATATAATATGCTTTTTTTTTAAAGGTGTGTAGCTAAAAATATGATGAAATATTTNGAGCGTCGCTTGGAAGCCTTTGTTAGCGTCGGTTTGAGAGGGAAGGGGTGCACGTTGTCGCACTACCTAAAGGAACGACGACGCCCTAGATGCATAGCAGTGGCAGAGTCAGGGAGAGGGAAACAATCCATCCTTCGTATAGTCGGGTCTAGGTTGGAAGAACCCTTTTAGTTAAGTACGTCCAAGCCTTGGAGAAATAGGAAGCGTGTAGGGAAACCGTGAGGTCAAGTGGAAAACTAATTTTTTTATTAATCTAAAAACAATATTTTAATAATTTTAAAAGTATTGGTTATCATTGTAGAGATACTGTTTTGGTCCCCTCTCATATATTTAAGAAGTCATGGATGAAGGTATATTTTTCATTAAACTTTATGTAAAATATCCTTTTAATACTGCATCCATGGAGAATCACACGCTTTTAGAACTAATGTCAAAGAATGACACTATTAAAACAATTTTCTTTTATTTCAAAAGTCAACTCTGTAATGTTTGCCGTAAAAGCCAGTGACGCTAGCTCCCTTTACCCAATAGCAAGCTAGCTAGCCTTCACAACATCTGTCACCAAATACCCATGATCTCATCAATGAACCGTATCTATATAATTTTCGCCCTACGAGGACGCATATAACCTTACCATTTATATAAAAAAAAGTAGTATATACTAGTAAACAATAATATATTTGAGGAATCTGATGAGAATTACATGTTTTCTTTAAAAGTCACCACCAATTCTCTTGCAAGACGTAATTTATTTTTAAATTGTTATATTTCGTTTCAATTACATATTAAAATAATTAACAATAAATATGTATATTTTAATTGAATAAACATATCTATAATGTTCATGAAAATATGAAAACGTTGGTTGAGGGAAAGGTTTGTGGGGGCCTTAGGGAAAAATAAAAAACTGTACTTGATATCTAAAAGCTTTGGAACCACTGTTCAAAGTGTGGCTGTAGGGAACGCGAGAAAAGGCCAGCGTTTTTGCAATTTTTATAACATAACTTTTTTTTCCGGCCAAAATAAATAAAATATGGTGCCATTATATAAATAGAGTTGAATTTTCTCCACATGGTGATATCAACAGTTGTTGAATATCTGTCACGACTGTAGCGTACTTTGATGGGGGGAAATTTAAATTAAGAGAAAAAGTTGTTATTAGACTCAAGTACACCCTACTATTGAGGTCACCATGGGAAGAAAATTAAACTCCCATGTTTCTAATGGTTTCTAATTTGATTTATTTTGACCAAAATAAGTTTCTATATAAAAATTTCAAAACACTACTCTTTCACAAGTATATTACACTCGCATTTTAATGTTGGGGCTATCAATTTTTTACAGCCCACATCACTTTGTCATTTCTAGATCTGGCCCTTTAAGAGACTCGGTCAAGGTGTGTTATTGTATGGTTCAACTTAAAACAACGCCTGGTACTATACATTATACATCTATGCCTGTTCTTTTAACGCGTTGCACAGACGGTACGCAAACGAATATAGGCGGGCGGGCTCTGCCAGCCAGTCAGGCAGCCACGTTCAACATCGATCTTGGGATCGATTTCTTGCAAGGGTGTTAGCCTTGCGTGATCGCCGTCCCCGGTGTAAAGGAGAAATAATGGGAGAAAGAACAATAAGGGCAAGGTGCGCTTTACAGGGCTGCCAACATATCACAACCCCCTTTTTAGATGAAGGGAAAGAAAAAACATTTTTGGATGACGTGCTAGTTTCTGAAAGGGGGAAATAAAAAATCCCCAAATCTCAGATCCCATTCTGGTAAAAACGCACTCATCATTTACTCTAATGAAATAAGTACGAGATATATAAACTTTTAGAGGGAGGATATCCGCATTTGCGTGTAGGGAGAGTAGGAAACCAATCAGGAAAATTAGCCTATAATACACTCGATCGGTATACGAACCCCGATGTCTCCTTCATACGCAAAACAATCTCACACAAGAGTGACGCGTTAGACCATGCAACCAACAATTCTTATCGTGCCAACATTTGATCCCTTAACTAGTTTATTCATTTAAAATTTTAAATGATATTTAATCATTCATTAATAACTATTTTATAATTAAATTAGGTGAATTGTTGCCAAGCTAATTATATTCAGTTTAAGCTTTATTTATGAGCTTATAGCTTTTGCCCGCGGCTTCGCTCGCGTTAATGTTTATTTTGTCAGTAAATTCAGGTTGTCGGTTGACATAGGAAGTATGTAAATAAAAACGATTAACTTATTCAGGTTGTTGGTAAATGAAAGTAGAGATAAAAAACATACAAACTACATAATATAAATAAGGATCAAGTGTAGGAGTAGAAAAGAAGTAGCGGAGTGTGTGTCAGTAGAGTCATAGGTTATGCCTTGCCGTGAATTGAAAACCCCACTACATCTTAAATTTTACCTACAGTTAGTTAATTAACATCCCTTATTTACTCCGCTTGTTCTTGGCCGTTGCAATCATGGGAACAGAATAGATAATTATTTTAGGACGCTCCTATATACAATGTTGTATGTCCTTCCATTTGGCGCAAATACATACAAATTCTGGGTATTGGACACACGCGAACATGCTACATATAGCTGGCCATGGGAAAAACATGGCCTTTCCAAATGCACCCCTGCTACCTGAAATGTTTGCCCTTGCGCTTTGTTAGTAGAAATAGCACAACTAAGTTTGATTGGAAACTGGAGTCTTTTAAATTGAAATAGTAGGTCAGTGGAGATTATTGAGATTCGTGGTATGATTACACTTCCCCCTTTTCCCACACCTTTTAAAAAGGTGGAACAGATAATATTTTGCCCTAATAGTCTAATCCGAAGCCTCGTCCCATTACATAATCGGGGTGCATCTAAATTTCGCATACGCATAATTGGTACACCTAATTTCAATTGTAGTTTATGCGAGTGTACACCCGATAGCACCAGAGAATTTAAAAACTCAGTGGGATATGAAGTGCTCTGTTCTGTGTCCATGATTGTTTCTATTGGCAAATACTCCTTTATTTCTCCATGCACCTCTTTCAAAAGGTCAGTGTTGATTTTGTTAACGATATCATTTTTTGGTGCAAGAATTGCTCTTGCACACAACCAGTGATCACAATTAATATTTAGATGTAAGTCTGGGTAAACTTTAGCAATGAGCTCCACATCATTTTCCACCAAATTACAGAATTCCCTTGTAAGTAAAATAAAGCCTTCAGCATCCGTGTCCAAACGTCCATCACCAACTTTCAATAGTGTCTCTGCGTAATGTCCTGAATCTACGTCATTATAAAGGTGGACTCTCATATTCGTTGTTAGGCTGATTTTTAAAATTTTTGCCAACTATCTTGATGACTTGAGACAGGATTTGATTTAATCTACATGTGTGCCCCTCTGGATCACCGGTAGAGTTTGTAGGAATTCACCAGCCAGTAAAACTACCATTCCTCCCATAATATCTGTACTGTCTCGCAAGTCCTTAAGAGTTCGGTTTAACACCTCTATAGCTATTTGTGAGACATCGTACGTTCGTCCCACACTAAAAGTTTACATTGTCGTAGCATCATACCTCGAGAGCTATTTTTGCTGAAATTGCAGATGGGTGACTCTTCCTGTGCAAGTGCAAGATTTAACGGCAATTTTAGAAACGGAATGCGCAGTAAGGCCACCGTTCAGTAGTGTAGCTGCTATACCGGAGGAAGCCATGGCAACAGCAATTTTCTGGTATTTTCTTATGAACGCCAATAATAAGTTCAGCAAAAACGTTTTCCCGGTTCCTCCAGGGGCGTCGGGAAAGAGGAATGCACCATTCCCTGACTCTACTTGACGTAACACCTGTTGAAATACGTTGACTTTGTTCTGCAAGCAACCGAGGAGCTAATTCGGTTACTTTCGGTTGCAATGTTGTGAAATCATAGTTTAATTCCCGAGTAAGTTCATCGTTTATGTCATTATAATCTGATCTTCGAAGGCTTACCATTCCAAAATCTTGAAGCTTCTTCCCCGTCACTGTCATAACCTTTTTTCAACTATCGTCAGCGCTTCATAGTAAATGTGCTCATTTAAAGTCATATCTGCATGTACTTGCTGTAGCCACCGCAAAATGTCTTCCACCATGTACTCTTTGTACTTACCCCACAGCGTTTGAGGATTGAGAAGACCGCAAGATGATATGAGGGTTGCGTAAAGTTCCCTGATTTTGTCTGGTGATCGGCACTGCACGGCTTCCTCCATAGTTTCGTATTACATTGTCGTAGCATCATACCTCGAGAGCTATTTTTGCTGAAATTGCAGATGGGTGACTCTTCCTGTGCAAGTGCAAGATTTAACGGCAATTTTAGAAACGGAATGCGCAGTAAGGCCACCGTTCAGTAGTGTAGCTGCTATACCGGAGGAAGCCATGGCAACAGCAATTTTCTGGTATTTTCTTATGAACGCCAATAATAAGTTCAGCAAAAACGTTTTCCCGGTTCCTCCAGGGGCGTCGGGAAAGAGGAATGCACCATTCCCTGACTCTACTTGACGTAACACCTGTTGAAATACGTTGACTTTGTTCTGCAAGCAACCGAGGAGCTAATTCGGTTACTTTCGGTTGCAATGTTGTGAAATCATAGTTTAATTCCCGAGTAAGTTCATCGTTTATGTCATTATAATCTGATCTTCGAAGGCTTACCATTCCAAAATCTTGAAGCTTCTTCCCCGTCACTGTCATAACCTTTTTTCAACTATCGTCAGCGCTTCATAGTAAATGTGCTCATTTAAAGTCATATCTGCATGTACTTGCTGTAGCCACCGCAAAATGTCTTCCACCATGTACTCTTTGTACTTACCCCACAGCGTTTGAGGATTGAGAAGACCGCAAGATGATATGAGGGTTGCGTAAAGTTCCCTGATTTTGTCTGGTGATCGGCACTGCACGGCTTCCTCCATAGTTTCGTCCCAGTGATTATCATTCTCTAACAAACGTAGAGCTTCACATGCCTCTCTATATGTTCCGCATTCCTGACCGTTGACAATTTTAACGTCTCTATAGCTAGTTGGACCTCGAACATGATGCAATAACATGCGCAGACAAAAGCATTCAAAGTTCGTTACATGAACGGTGTAGACACGACCAAGAGCGTCTGTGTATTTAACCCCTGGCAAATCTTCAACAGGCGTACCTTGAACGCGGCGTTTCCACTCCTTTTTTGAGGTGTTTCATGTATAATAACGGGGGACTTGGGAATACAATAATGTCGTAGTGAAAGTATCTGTTTGACAAAGCTGGAAAAAGGAAGTTAATGTGGTTTTAGGAGGTGATGAAATATTTTCCTGGAAATTACTCTCATTAAAGAAAACACGCTGTCCATTTTCTAAGTGTACGGCAAGATGTGTAACAGTCGGATCTCTTTCATGAAAGGGTAAACCAAGGAGCCGCCACGCTGCCTCATTACTACTGACATATTTCCCTGTTTGATAGGTTTGTTCTTCATTAAGAGTTTGCGCGTCACCTTCGTTACGCAGATTGAAGATCGCCTGATCGCTCCCTTTATTAATGTATTTGCGAATATATTTAATAGCACGAACAAAGTTGCAGGCTTCTACATTAATGTGAGCATTAAATATTTTACATAGAATGGGTGAATAAGGCACAACCCAGCAATTATCAAAAGTTTGGACCACCCCACTGCAAGTCTGAATCGTAACTCTTCTACCACCATCTTCGGATGCTCTTCTTTTGTATAAAGGGTAACCTTTATCATTGTGCACTGTTTCCTTTAAAAGCTCCCGGGGGAATTTTTTTTGTATATTTTCCATTTTTCATGAAAGGCGATGCTGAATTGCGTGCCCTACAGGGACCATGAACCATGTTTCTGACTACGGTATCGTGCAAATCCTTATCTTGTTCTGGATCCGGAATCTCGGAGCTTATTATTTTATCTATTTGGTTGGGACGCAGCTTTTCTTGCAACCAAATAAGAATGTGCACATGTGGCAGTACTCGTTTCTGCAATTCAATGGAATACGTGTGGCACTGGATGTTTCCAAATACTTTTCCCTTTGTAATAACATTCATTAGTTTTTGGACCTTTAAACAAAATACGTGGGCATCTAAGTTATGTCGGTCAGTAGCTCTTTGCCCGGGCATAAGCTCTTCTGTTATTTCCTTCCATCAGGGATTGCAGGGGAAAGTCACGAATAGGTCAGGCCTTCCGTAAGTGCGCACATAGGCGAAAGCGTTTTGTGTGTATTCATGCAGATAGCGGGGGCTGTTCACTAAAGTAGAGGAAAGAATAACCATTCTGCCTAAATTGTTGGGGTTTATATTACCATCCGTGCTAATCGCATCTTGCAGGTGAATGTAATTTTCAGCTCGCTGTTTTTTCTGGTTTAAAGAAATGTAACGAAGACGTTCGCTCTCTACTTTGATGTACATATCTACTAAAAATTGGTGAAAGAGCTGTCTTGACCACGGAAGGAGGTTAAAGACATTTTCTCGAAGCATCACGTGTAAGGCGTAAACATCCATGCATGACACTTTTTTATTGGGAACTGGCTGTTTTGTAGTGAGATTAATGAGTGGAATATAAAATGGTATCCCGAATTTCCATTGCTAAAAATTAATAGGTACTGCAAAGCTTCATAAAATTTATGAGTATCGGCTATGCGTGTAAATGTATTATCGTGTGCTCGTAACACTATGTCTCGTGAAGAGAACTGGTCGCCACTCACCAGGACAGCAACTTCATTAATTTTGTGTTCATTATAGCGCCTTTCATGTTCGCCACGTGGAGTTGGATCAGCATGGATGACTACCTTATAATATTCTTGGGGCCAGTTCTCTATTGCGGTTTTAAAGGTATTTATCAATATATTCCATTCACGGTAGGAATTGACTTCTGAAAGGCCTTTTTCCCTACCATAAATCTACTATATAGTGGGATATTGGTAGGAAAAAAGACCTTTCAGATAGTAATTTCTACCGTGAATGGAATATATGTTGTGGTTATGTAATATTCTTTGAATTTTTAATACCGTATCTCTTTCAACTCCTTGAATGTAAATGCAACCACGGCTTAATTCATTTTCTTCATCACCCATAAAATAAACTTGCAAGAATTTATGCTGCTCGTTCTCTGTTGGAAAAAGTGAACCAATTTGATGATACGGTAAAGGTTGGCGAAAACCCGGGCATTATTATCTCCTTATCTACTCCAAAAGATGTCATTTAAAATCATGAGTTATACGTTCTAATTATATTTAAAAAGCGCCTTGATTCATTTGCATCATATACATATAGAGTTTTCAGAGGTTGTTCTGGTTCATTAAGTAAAGGAAGGGGAAATTTGCCATTAGAACAACACATTCCTGCGGTCTCATTTTTCAATTTTAAACCATTACAAAATTGCATTTTTTATTAATCAAACTAACATATATTAAAATATGATTTTTGTAATCAATTAAAGATCGTATTCAAATCCAGAATTTATTAAATACGGACCAACTGTTACGCATAAAATTTCGTTGGCCTTCGGTTTGCATTTCTGCATGAACAATTCTTCTCGTCTGCGAATTTTATGTAGTTTCTGTAACTCTAATGGCTGCGTGCCGTTGGGCTTGTTCTTCTAAATGGAGCTGCGTTTGAAGGGGCATCTTAGTAGCTCTCATAACTCTCTGGTGGTCAGTTTGCTCATTCAAAAGGTGCTGCGTTCGATGAGGCGTCTCAGTAGCTCTCAAATCTCTCTGGCGTTCATCTTGCTTATCTAAACGGAACTGCGTTTAATAAGGAGTATAAGTAGCTATCAAAGCTCTCTGGGGTTCATCTTGCTTATCTAAACTGAACTGCGTTTGATAAGGAGTCTCAGTAGCTATCAAAGCTCTTTGGGGTTCATCTTGCTTATCTAAACGGAGCTGCGTTTGAAAGGGCGTCTCATAAGCTCTCAAATCTCTCTGGCGTTCATATTGATTATCTAAACGGAACTGCGTTTGATAAGAAGTCTCAGTAGCTATCAAAGCTCTCTGGGGTTCAGCTAACTCATCTAAATGGAAGTGCGTTTGACGGGACGTCTCAGTAGCTCTCATAGCTCTCTGGTGGTCAGTTTGTTCATTCAAAAGGTTCTGCGTTTGATAAGAAGTCTCAGTAGATCTCATAGCTCTCTGGTGGTCAGTTTGTTCATTCAAACGGTGCTGCGTTTGATGAGGCGTCTCAGTTGCTCTCAAAGCAGCTTGGCGTTCAGCTTGTACATCTCAACGGATCTGCGTTTGAAGGAGCGTTTCAGTAGCTCTCAGAGCTCTCTGGAGTTCAGCTTGTTCCTCCAAACGTAATTGTGTTTGAAGGGGCTTCTCAGCTGCTCTCATAGAAGACTGTCGGGTGGCTGGGTTCTCCAATCTTTCCTGGCTTTGAGAAGGTGTCTCATCAGCTCTCAAAGCAGCTTGTCGCTCCGCTTGTTCTTGCCTGCTTAATTCGGCATGAACGGTGGATTCTCTTGGGCTCGAGCAATTTTAGCTGCCCGGGCTTGCGATGAGCTCCTGGATAAGTTAGAATTACGTTTGCGAGGCATTTCAAAAAAGAAAAAGAAAAAAAAAACATTTTCTCCAGATAAAAAAAGATACTTAACCTGAAAATTAAAACAAACTATTGCTTTAAAGGTAAAATAATAGAATTAGAAGTAAGATAACTAACCTATAAATAATAAATGATTAACTATCGCTCAAGGAAAAAAATTAACAATATAAACTGAAAACGTAAAACAATTACAATATTATTAAAATAGGACTAAACACAGATGAATAAACGGTAACTAATCAATGTTTGTAAACAAATTAATAGCAAACATGTATTGTATTTCTCATCGATACGGTCCCCCAACTCCCTTTCTCCAAACTTCACAACTATGAGTTTAAAATAGCCATAAATAATACAAAACGATACCGCGTTTTAAAATGTGTTCAGCGCCCTTTATCGTATTTTGGGAGTAATGAAATCTTAGTACATTAAATAATACAAATCGATACCGCACCATCTATTGAGTTGTTATAGTAGTAAACGTTAGAGGCACTTTAGTAAAAATAATATTTTTATTTGATTTCATCACAGTATAATATCAAACTTTTTACGACAATTTTGTAATGTACCAAAACGGGGTGAACAGACGGAGCTTAATTAGCTGAACGTAACTATTTTTAATCATTTTAAGATAAATGTGCCTAAAATAACTTGGGAACAGAGTTTGATTAATAATTTTAAGATTTTACGATAGATGAGCCTAAAATAACTCGAGAACAGACTTTAATTCGGGATATCAGATTCTCTTCCGGGAAACCGCAGTCCCCTTTTTCTGTACTCCAGGCATCATGTTGCAATTCATGTTCATATCAGTAGGCCGAGTTGTTATGCCGGACGACCGTCTAAAAGCTATTTTGGTTCTATCCCTCGGCAACAGTACTTTTTTTCTGGATGAAAGGTACATTTTGTCCTTTTCGGTACCCATGACAACGTGTATGCAACATTTCATGAAGATCGGTCGAGTAGCTTAGGCGTGAAAGCGTAACAAACAAATAAACAAACTATCAAACAAACTCACATTCGCATTTATAATATTAGTTAGGATTTTCAACACTCATTAGAACCACCATTGATAAGAAACAGAAATACTTTCCCATTTATTTTAGACAATTCAATATAGTGCAGAGTCTACGTATGAGTTGTCAAATGGGGACCAAGTGTGCGAGAATATGTCATGCGTGCAGTTTTATCAAGCTCTGCTTACGCAGGCTGTGGTCTACGAAACGTAACTAGCGTATATTTTTACTTAAATCATTTGAAATGTGTCAAATGATTTTAATTATAGTAAAATTATATTTATTACAATCATCAGTTTTACTGCATCTCACAACCCATTATTGCTAAACGCACACATGCTAACTATTTATAATGTATTAAGGATGAGGAATGTAAAGTGTAGAGTAAATTTGGTGGCATTTTTCATGGAGGAAGCGTGAGAAACCGTTTAAGAAAACACATAGAAATTTTAACCCAGCTAACACCACCATAAGTTCAGCCTTTTTAAATTAATTTTTATTTACTTGAGGTATTTAACGTGCAGTTTCTGAATCATCTGATTATATCAACACACAAGAATTTCCAAGAGAGTAAGAGTCACTAATTTTGCCTTGGAAGGTATTTTCACATACCTTTCAGGGTTATTTTATATGCCACAATCAACATGTGATCGACGCGATGGCTTTACTTTCCCTCCGAAGAAAGTTGTGCTACGGATTTTAATCACTCATGAAAAATTAATTCACCCCCACTGGGTTTGAACTGACCTACATCGGGTCTTAAAGCAAGCACTTTACCCCAAGGCCAACAATTTTGACTTTAATAGGTTGCGAGGGTTACGAGTTTTACCATTGAATATTATTTTATAAACTTATTATAATATATTTATTTTGATAGTGAAAAGCTTTCCTTTTTTAATAGGATTTGGAAAATCTATGTATTTATTTAAATCACAAATATTACGGCATATATACGTATCTTTTTAAAAAATAATTTATATTTGAATAATAATATAATGTTTTTATTTCAACTTCCTAAATTAATGTATAGCAAGGCTTGGCTTTCACTTATAGCATAATAAATATTCATTAAACGTTGAGAAAACAATTACTTTTTAAAAAAAGTGTACATTTAGGAAAACCAGTCCAATACGAATTAAAATAAATAAAAAATCTAGAATGAAATGTTAATTAAAATATATTAATATAAATATTATCTTAAGTATTCATGAATCCAATAAAAAGAATACATATAAACTCACTTTGGTGTAGTGTGACTTTTCGAGTTTAGATATGATACCAAGTAATAAATTATCGATTGTTAGCACATTTATATGAATGAAGCGTACGTGCTCAACGTATAGTCAAGTAACATTTCTACATTAAAATATGTTTAAATACAGACATCCGAAGAATAAAAGTAAATAACAAAAGAATTGGTGTATATATTTTTATTAAATTGATGGACATATCGCGTTGTGAAAAGGTTTATTTGGGGATAGTTGTGAACTGTTTGGAACAAAAGCTAAGAGTTGACATCACATAACCACCATCTTTATGTTTTATTATTATTAATACCCAGGGAACACACCCTAGTACTTCATTCTGTCGAAATGATTGAATTGATTTGGGATGTTGTTGAAGGTTGTTGTTTTTTTACTAAAGGTGTAGTCGAGGTATTTTGCACAATATATCAACAGAAACAATAGAGTGATTGAACAATAGGTGCCAGTGACCTACTTCTTTCATAGAGGGGATGTCATAAATAACTCCTTTATTTTCGCGCTTATTTTTTTTTTCTTTTGTCTACTTGAATTAAAAAAACCAGCAATGAAATTATTGAGAACATATTTCACTATTCATATTCCTCCATAGCTTGAGGTATTTTTTGGAATGACGCTACAGCATGGTATATGAGTTAATTACAACAAGTAATGATCTTTAATTAGCTACGCTGCGGGCTCCTAAATCGTTATTAAGTCTCAATTTCAAAATTTCCCAGTTGAGTCGTTACGGAAGTTGGTTATCTCGTCTATGCTACCAAAGTAACGATTTCAAGTAAGCCTTGTTAAATAGTACTCGTGAGTTATAAGTTATCAAGAATCTGTAAGTTAAAGTACAGGTGAAAATTACTTTAAACATAATTAATACACGCTTGAAATCAAGTTTCATAATAACCTATATTTATATAAAACATTTAATGGTGTTTTCAATGTTTTAATTTAACTCAAAGGTTGCTTAGCAAGGTCGTGGAAAGTTAGTTTTTCTAGTAGAGAGGGGTGGGCTAAAAAATTGTACAATCCCTTTCATCGAATTCTGGTAGAGGGGAATTCTGGACTCCCATTTCCCCCCTGCCCTCCTTCTCATATACGCCATTGTTGCTTAGGCCCTAACCGTAAAATATATTCAAGGCAATATGTAAGGTTTCACGGGAATAACGATAAAAGTTACTATTTTGACACGTGATATATAGCTGTGCCCAGATGAATTTTTTTACGTTTTTTAAGTATTCCACACATCCAGCCTATCTACATATTTAAACTATTGGTCTATAGATGTAAAAGGTAGAAATTAGAAAACTTGTAGTTATATTTGCGTAGGGTAGGAATAGGAAAATATTTAGTTGAAACCATTTTGGTACATTTGACTTAGATTAGCGTATTGAATACCCCATCATAAGCAAACAAATCCAAATGACAATGGCCCATTAGTACACGTGTCCATTGGTGTGTGCGTGTGTGACGCAAGTTAAAACTCCAAACTTTCAGCATAACGTTACATTGATTTACCACTATATCTATCCACGATATGGTCAAAATATTCGAGACATTCAATCATTTAACTCTATGAAGATTTAATGATCGTGGGTTCAAACCTAGCCGGGGTCAACTGATTTTTCTTGGGCGATAAAAATCTGTATCACTACCTCCTTCGGAGAGGAAGTCAGTCCCATGTCGATTATAGCATGTAAAAGAATCTTGAAAGTTGTATGAGATACGTTTTTGATCAAATTTGTTGGATATTTCTGGCCCGCACGTGGAAATAAACGGGAAACTACAACACTTTAAGACTCCCTTAGTACCTGTGCTTTCTCCCCGATAGAATAGGAAGGTATCAATAATCAGCCGTTGGGCCTAGTGCACTGCTGGATGAGGTAACAAATCAGGACGAACCTTTGGGTTGTATACTACTCACCTATATTTAGGGTAAATATGTAGATTTAAAAATAATACACGCCAACGGGAAGCGAACCCAGAAGGTTTTACTGAGTAAATTAAAGCTTTTTATGTTGTATGTAATTTATAAAGAACTTTAATTTTAATGGAGGGTTAATGATTTCAAGTTCAACCTAATAAATTTGGGTTGTGGGGGACTTTTAAAAACCATCTAATATACCAGTATTTATCCCTAAATGGGCAGAAAAAATAAAAATTTCTACTTATTTGGAAACGTCTAATGCGGATAATTTTTTTAGCAAGATGAACTTTTAAAGTATCATATTTATATGTATTAAGGATGTCCATAATTTTGGGCCAAAATATTACTATTATTACTAACAAATTTATAAAAGGGTGTTCAAACTGTATCTTCTTCTAGTATTTTTCAATATAAAAGCTGGAATAAATGATGCAAATTTTATATTAAATTCTAACCGAATACAATGTAATTTAAATATTATTCCATTCTGAAGGCTGTCTATCTATTCAGATTTTGCTCCACGATAACCACCAAATGCTTAGACCAGTTTTAATGAAATTTATCAATGACATTATTTGAACCTAGGCCACAGACATGGCGTACACCAGATCCTCAACGTTATGGAAGTCCCGGTGCGCTCTTTGAGCTAGCTCCTAGCTCCTTGATCAATTCTCAGTGATAAAACCACCTCAACCACTCCACTTTTAACATATTTGTCATAAAGACACCATTGTACTCGTAATGGGTAGTCTGCATAATCTACTTGTGAGATAGGATTATGTGAAGAAGGGGCTGGGACGCTACCTAAACCTAGCTTTGTGAAATCCAGGCGACTTGAGAAGGATATTTTATCTCTTCCCTTTAATGAAACCATGTTTAAAATGAGTTTTTTTTTAATTGGTCTTGATGCCCCCTAGTGATACCCTTGTTGAAGGAATCAAGCTCTTCCAAATGAGCGCGGCCATTTTAACCTGGAGGTTGAGGATCTGGTATATACCTTGTCTGTGGCCTAAGCCGAGCAACGTATATATATATATATATATATGGTTTTTTCATTTGGTTATTTGTTTAAAGATGGTGTCCACAAAAATAATATGTATGTTTGTTCTGCGATAACTGCCAAATTTGTGAACCAATTGAGGATCGGAAATGTCAAAGTATATACTTTTTCCATAATATAGAGTTGCTTATTTACAAAATTTTAAATGTGAATATATGCCAGCTAACCCCAACGCTATTTACGGTAAATATTTCAAACTTTTAGGGTACTTGTGGTTGAACTTAACTTTTTTAGCTGTAATTTTTGTTGTTGTTAAATTATGACAATTATATATGCACGTAGGGAGTTAAACGTGTTTTCTGATTGCAGATGTGGCTCATGGTAACGTCACACTGGTGTCAGCTCCTGTCCAGAACATTCCAGTTTACTACTAACTATATCAATATAAACACACATTTAGAGAGTTAAATATGTTTTCTGATTGCAGATGGTAACTTCACACTGGGGTCATTTCCTGTCCAGAACATTCCAGATTAATATTAACTATATCAATATAAACACACATTTAGAGAGTTAAATATGTTTTCTGATTGCAGATGGTAACTTCACACTGGAGTCATTTCCTGGCCAGAATATTCCAGTTTAATATTAACTATATCAATATAAACACACATTTAGAGAGCTAAATATATTTCTGATTGCAGATGGTAACTTCACACTGGAGTCATTTCCTGTCCAGAATATTCCAGATTAATATGAACTATATCAATATAAACACACATTTAGAGAGTTAAATATGTTTTCTGATTGCAGATGGTAGCTTCCCACTGGAGTCATTTCCTGTCCAGAACATTCCAGATTAATATTAACTATATCAATATAAACACGCATTTAGAGAGTTAAATATATTTCTGATTGCAGATGGTAACTTCACACTGGAGTCCTTTCTTGTCCAGAACATTCCAGATTAATATTAACTATATCAATATAAACACACATTTAGAGAGTTAAATATGTTTTCTGATTGCAGATGGTAACTTCACACTGGAGTCATTTCCTGGCCAGAATATTCCAGTTTAATATTAACTATATCAATATAAACACACATTTAGAGAGCTAAATATATTTCTGATGGCAGATGGTAACTTCTCACTGGTGTCTGCTCCTGTCCAGAATATTCCAGTTTAATATTAACTATATCAATATAAACACACATTTAGAGAGTTAAACGTGTTTCCTGATTCCAGATGTGGCTCATGGTAACTTCACACTGGAGTCAGCTCCTGTCCAGAACATTCCAGTTCAGAGTGACGTGTACGTGGAAAAGAAACATTCCACCACTCAAGCGGAGCAACCAGGTAACACCTCTTTTTGTCAGTGTTTTCCAAACAGAGTTTTGTAAACAAAACAAGAAACTATAGCTATTCTGATAAACAAATTAACTCAGATCTGCACGTGATACCATGGACTTTTCCTTCTTTACCTCTGCTAGGTCTTTGATTAGCTTACCACTAAATATGATTAAAATTTTAAACGATCGTGTATACTTTCAAATATAGTAGGTATTTGTTTTTTGCTTTTACAATGAAGAGCTCGAAGAGGTTTGTTGACTTGACTAGGTCGTGACCCAAAAAGGAATATTTGATTGGTGAAATTTTGGAAAATAGTGAGATGATGTTGATTTTGGAATCCGGGGTGTCCTACTGAGGGTGTT
>CABEEJ010002086.1:74542-90171 GCA_901482245.1 Timema douglasi
TCCCCCCCCCCCCCCTAAATTGTCCCTTACAATTCTTCCACGCAAAAGTGGGTAGATTGAGTACCCCTAAAATGCTCCGTTCCTCGTCCTTACTTCAATAGAGTAGTTATATTACCTACTATAGTGAATGCATGGTCTAAGGCGTCACTCTAGTGTTAGACTAGAGAGCTGATGACAGGGTGATTGAGGTTTCGAATCCCAGTCTACTGTATTAAGGATTTTATTTAATCCACACTCTCTACACAACCTTTCTTAACCCTAGCTCTTTGGCGTAATTAATACATATGCGTGTAACCTGAACGGGTAGTAAGACGCGGTGATAAAAAAAATAGTAGCCTTCATGGTACACCCAATTAGATTCATGTTTTATATTTGTCAATCTGCAATAATTGATTAATAATATAGAAAAACATTCTAATGTAATATCGAAAATTGCTATTTTTATCCTATGTATAAATAACAATAACTTCCTTTAAATAATGTTAACCTTTGACATTCCGTGGGTGTTGCTGTTATTATTAATGCTAGTTTTCTTTATTTCTGATACTACATAATTAAGTTACTAATTCATTAATATATATAATTATCTGAGTAATAAAAGTTTTTATAAAAGGCCCTTATTAAGATATATAATCTATTAAATATTTCTAGTCCCACGATCATAAAAAAAAAATTCTACTTATAAATGATAGATATAAATTTGCTACTTAATAAGTATGAAAAATAATTGACAGGAGGAAATGTTTGCTCATAGGTCTGGTCACATGTTTGGTATGTAAAGAATTGACTAAGAGGGCCGGGGTTCAGTTTAATATCTGGCCGAGAGAGCTTGGGTTATTTTTCTCTTTATAGAGTAACCAACTGAATTCGGATACGGATATTGGAAATTTATATTTTGATTAATGTTCTATTAGTTTTAGTTAGTTTATGTCTTTGATATATTAAATAAAAAGAAGGGCGTATTATTAAAGAGGTTTTCGACTAATTTATTTGCTGATAAATATTTAAAAAAACATTTTATTATTTTCAGTTTCTACAGCTAGAGAGGAGGACCACACCCACATGGCCGTCATCATAGGCATCTTAATGGCGGTCATCATCCTCTTGGCGGGCGCCATCTTCCTCATCGTTTCCCGTCATCGCAAGAGGAAATGTTTCGCCAGCCCGTTGGCGTCCAAGCAGGCCCTCCCCGGCACCAACAACCACCAGCATCTTCCCCCGGGCAGCGGTTGCGGCACGGCGGAGAAGGGCGCCACCATGGGGTCTTACATCGCCAAAGAGGTGGACGACAACTACAACCAGTCGAGGGGGATCCCTGGCACTATGGCGTCGACGACCATGACGACGTTACCTCCTCCTCCACCTCCCGGGGACAAGAGCGCGATGCTCCTGATGGATCACGGTGTCGACATCAAACTCGACGACTACCAGGAACCGTACCAGGCCCTCAAGTACGCTCCGTATTACAGTTACAGTACTGTCATCATGGAGATGAGGGACATGCTCAACAAGTGTTCGGCCGCTCAATCAGGTACGGAAAACTACTCTCCTCATTTCTAATCACCGGGATCGACTTGCAAGCTAACCGCTCCAATGTCCGATTGGTATAAGGCGTCACTATCGTGTTGGACTGGTTGGCTGGCTGGAATCCCCGTTTAATCTCCGGAAGGGGTTATTTTATAAATGGTTTCCCACTTTCCTTCCATGCAAATGTGGGTAGATTACCTTTAGAATTGTTGTTTGTCCATCCCTAGCAATTAGAGTATTTATCGTATATGCTTAAAACCCGAACAGATAATGAGGCACGTAAATAAAAAAAATAAAACTCGCCAGCTACTGCTAATGATGAGGTTATACATGAAATTATTCTATTCAGGGGATAGAAAGGCTAGGTATGGGGGTAGTGTAGCGTAGATTGAGAAAATAAACAATTTAGAGAACATCGCAAAGGAGAAAGTAATAAGAATGTTAAAGCTTGTTGTCTTAAAATCGGTTACTATGCCACATCAAACAGTCAATTTAACAACCAGGATAATTAAACTGAAATAAGTAACATAATTTAAAATAAATATATTAAATATATAATTAGTACTTAAAATACTAATTAAAGTTTATATTAAAATATTAAAATGTGCTATTAAATTATACTGCTTTAAGTGGCATAATAACAAATTGTAAAGCAAAACGCTTAAATAAAAGCCAATTTCATAATATATTCTCAAAATACTACAAGCGAAAATAAAGTGTTTTTTATGGTGCATTCTAGGCTACTACCGTGATGTTAGGATGAAAACGTATTTCGAGAGAACATAAAGAGACCACGGGCTCAACCATGAGTTCTAAATAAAAATAATAATATTTAGCACCGCGTCTTACTACCCGTTCGGGTTATACGATTTAAGTACTAATTATTCTAATGGATTAGGAATCGGGAAGGTTGAATTAGAGGAAGTGAACCCTCATTTGCGTGGAGGGAGAGTGGAAAACCATTTAGGGGAAAAAACCATTCACCCGACCGAGATTCGAACCTTGATCTCCCCGTCCTCAGCAGTCGAGCAGCTCAACACGACTAACGCGTTAGCCAACTACGACACCGAGGCGGGTTCTAAATAAAAGATAAGCTGTTATTTGCCTACAACTTTTGGGTGCATGCGCACATATAGCTTTTACATTGCGAACTCCTAAAATGTTTATTGTTAACCTCACTAGAACTACTCAGTTAACTTTTCTAAGTCTAACTACGTGAATTTAAAGGTGCCACCTCAGTAAACGATAAATTGCCGCACAGACGTTCAATACCAACGCAATATTTTATTCTATGATGCGTTATTTTGAAATATGTTTCACGCCAAAATAAAGTAGAAAAATTTCAACTCGGCCCCCCCTTTTTTTTTTATTAAAAACCCTAATTTAAATTTTATTAATTGAAAGAATGTGCGAAAATGTGACATTAACTCATTTTCAATGATTTTTAAGCATATTTGAGAAGTTATGAGATTAAGGCTGTTATGAGACTCTAGATTTAACATTCCTCTAACAAACACTTTTTTTATATAGACCCACAAATGAAAATTTTAAAATAATTGAGAACAAGTAATGAGCTCCACTTAAGATAAAACGTCTCAGTTTTATTTTTTCTCTTTATTATATATATTAAAAAAAACAAAAACAAAGGGTGGCTGTAGGTGAAGTGCGAAACATAATATAAGCTTAGAAATAATTGGAGTATTTCCAGAAAACGACACGAACCACTGTGTTTTAAGCCGTATGGCCCGACAGCGATTGATAATTTCTTTTTGACCTAGGCGGTTACCTTAAATACTTCTCACCAGTTTATTTACGTTATTGAATTGTGTTCATTCCAAATTATAATTTGTAGCCACACATGATGCGTAGTAACATTTAAAGATATATTATTTAGGAAGAAGTTTGAGACAATACTATTTAAGTTTCTTTGCTAAAAAAAAATTAAGCAAGATTACTTATTCATTTTACATATTTTAACGTAATGGTCACAAAACTTGAATACAGCACCCGATATATTTATTTGCACAAGAATTCTACCATATCCGTTACATTGTACAAAGTCAAAATCGTAATACAATAGTACCCAATTTCAAAGTTTCCATTTGAACCATTGTACCCACGTTTTAAATGTTGTCAAGTCATTAAGTATCAGTGTTGTGTCATAGAGTGTGTAAGCAGAACTAGTTCAAAGCTTATATTTTACCTGTGAATTGTTTCCATAATTCAATAGAAGACCCATGGCTTCTTTGGTGCTGACTGACAGCTGACGGCTTTGAAAAGTTACCAGAGCAAATTGTGTATCCCTACGTTGAACCAAATGATCTGCAAAAACATGTGTTTAGCAGCTGTCACTTCTGACAGTCAAAATTTAGGTAGGCTATATACCTAACTGTCAGAAGTCAGCTGTGAGCTGTCAATCAGCACCAAAGAAGCTGTAGGCTTACTCTACGTTTCTGTAGAAGGTATGAAGATCACAGCCCATGTGTGAATGGTCAAATATGGACAATGGTGTGCGGTTGATGGATGAGACCATATCACAGCTACAGATTTAGGAAGCTATGCTTACCCTGGAAACATTTCACGCCACTAGCTTAGCGGCAATAACAGTTTGTAGAAAGTTTTTACGAGCTAAAGTTAATCCCTTCTAGTTGACGCTTAGTATTTTTCTTTTTTGTATTTTCCCTTTGGTACTTTTCAACACACCCCTTCTAGCTCCTATTCATCCTTCTTCCCATTCCTCTCTGTTTATGTGTTTTATATGTGAATGAGAAAACATTACATTCTCATGGTACCCGAGGGGGTATTTAGTGTGGTTTGGGAAAGTGAAATGGATTAAAGTCATTTCTTAAACTCTACCCTAAGGGTAAGCATAAATGTTTTCAAATGCTGTTGACAATAGATCAGTAGATGTAGTATATACTGCAATTTACACCCAGGAGTTAAAGCAATTTGGTAAAGTGACGCTCAACAAACTATGTTTTATATATTAGCAATACTTTTAAGATTTGTATTTTATTATACAAATAAATATTAGAATATATTTTTACCCTCCCAATTATATAATTCGCCAAATGTAGCTTATATTTCAGTTGGACTTGAAAAGTTTCAATATCCGCTCGACTTATTCATGTAAACTTTAGCTTGAGCTAGGTTTTGTGTAGTTGAGAACTTTTAATTGGATATTTCTTTATAAATGCTGAAAAATTCGTTTTACGTATACTTTCAAAAGATATGAATAGTATTAAAACATTATAACGAGATTGATGTTGGTAAAATAATTTACGATTAACGTATCTCACCAATAATCCTTAGCTTATTTATTTACATGAATGAAGAAAGTTTTAAAAATGTATTGATGGGAAGCTTGATTTGAATACATTATTATTTTTTTGTCTTAATTAGTCTTACAAAAATGTATATAAATTATCTTGTTTTAAAGTATTCACTAAATATTTGAATTGCATCAAGAGATCAAAACAAGACGACCATTTCCAAAAGGTATGACACCAACGTTAATTTTGTTCAAACCAAACTTAGTGGTTTAATCATACACACAATAATATTATTGTTGATTAAAATCTTTAATAAAATTTCTGTATTAGTATAGTTTATATTTCCCTTTTGGTATTCTTTTATCTTTAAAATTATGATACTCTTTGAAAATTGTGTAGTAAATTTTAAAACTCTAAGGAACGTTTCAAAAAAATCAGAAAATATAACAAATTTTTGTTATAAAATAAACAATATTAGAGACCTTAATTAATATTTTCATTGCTATGAAAACAACTCCCAAATAATCCAATGAGTATTAATTACTATATACTTAAAAATCATAAGACCCTCAATAACAATGGTAGGCCTAGTAATTTTTTGAGAATTTTAAATATGACACCTTAATACTTGAATTCGGGACCATTTGACTAGTGTGGTTGGTAATACTCTTCCAATGAGCTATACAATAATCGTCCCATGCTGAGAGTCACTATTCGATCATAGTTTATGGCAGAATCAATAATGGATATGTGGAACTCATCGTCTAACAATGAGTTATCATATTTATCAATTTAAATAATAAAAAATGCTCCCAATAATTAATTTCAACATGTCATCAATCTTGCGATTGGTTTGCTGTACGTCTCCACTTTTGTCTATTCTGGACCCAGTTTTTTTTACAACTTTGTATCTTCTTCTATCAACATTGTTCGCTATCTGATTCCTGTATTCCAGTTTTAGTATTCATCTTGGATTTCTCCCTTTTACATATTTTAAATAAAGAGTATTAACTAAGAAATAAGAAACTTTAAAATCACATTATGAAAATTGAAAAATGACACCTTGACACGGGAATCGAGCCAGAGACCTTTGGCTTCCTGGGTTCGATTCTTGTGTCCATGTGTCATTTTTAAATTTTCAGAATATGATATCTAGTTGGAGTAATCCACACTAAAAAGCATAAATAATAGCTTTGGCTATTTGATTAAAAAAAATAGTCAAAACTGGTTTTAGTACATCCTTTGAAAATGATAGTTAAGCGTCTATATTTTTAGTAGATGATTGACAACATTTGGTTGACTACACTTCCAAGTTGTTGACATGTATTTAGAGATACGGGAAATGGTTAACGGATTATGTCAAGACCTATGTGATTAATATCAACCGATCCGCACTGCATCTGGTGCCCGATATAATTACGGTGACGCAATATCTTTGATTCTGTCCGTTTCTCTTCTGTTTAGTCCACCCTTGCAACCTATGCCTACATCGCCTCTTTCTTGATCGTCTTACCTCTTATCTTACCATTCTATCTAATGTTCTGTTTGCTTACAACCTGTTAAATCTTCTTGTTAAGTGAGGTAGTTTAATAGGTGTACAGGATGCCTCTTAAAGCTTGTTGTAATGAGCTATAAATGTTAATTAGATGGCTAACAATGTGTGTGGCTGATATCTCTTCCACCGCCACCATTAAGTCCAATTTTTTTGTATATATATATAGGAAGAACCTTATCTGACAGCTAAAAAAGATACTATATCTACTTTCACTTATTTATATGAATGGGAATGTGATAAACAGCCACCACCTTTGATAGATATTATCAATACATATAAAATAACACTTATATAATAAAATGTTATCAATTTTTGTCGCAGAATGTATGTTTTTAGGTGCGTAATGGTCCCTGTTACGCAAATCCTACTTTACTTTCAAGGGGCTTAACTTAAGATGACACAGTTTTGACAGTAGGAAAAATGTCACTTAATGTTGGGATGCAGGGAACGCGAGATAAGTCAGTGTTTTTTGCAGGTTTTATAGTATAATCTTTTATTGGTCAAACTAAATAAAATATTGATTTTATAAAAAACATTTAGTATGAATTTATTCACATAATGACCTAAAAATTGTTGAAAATCTATCAAGAGTGCCCTGGAATTTCATGAAAGCTCTTTTTCTTCATTTAAATAGGTTTTTAGACGCCACTATGTCCATGGCAGTTATTCAACATTTGTTGATATCAATGTGTTTAGAAAATTAAACTATTTGTTTGTATAGAAACAATGTTAGATTTATTTTGACAAAAAAAAAAGTTATTCTATAAAAACTACAAAAAAACTTTTCGCGTGTTCCCTGCATACCCCCCTTAGTTGGTATTATTTTCGCTATTTTCTCTCTTTGAAGGAACAGTAGAATGTTCTTCCAGTATAAATTCAAATTATATTTGTATTACTTTTTTTTAAATATTTTTTTCAGAATAAGAATCAATATATACTAAATCCATATTTAGTCTTATCACACCATTATTAAACGTGACTAATGTGCTGAAAAAAACAAGTCCAACATGTCAACAAAAAAACTAACATTAAGAAACAAATAAAAATTAACTGTAAATTTTTATAATAATTTTAATTACAAATCGTCGGTGACCTGGTGGCTTAGAGGTAAGGTTTCAGACTTCTATGCTTGCAACCGGGGTTCAATTCTCGATCCCGGCAAAGATTTATCTGATTGCTAAACCCTTCCTTCACCTCTGACAATACGTGTGTTAAGCACAACTTGTGTATGTGAGGAATGCCAGGCCTCCACTGTGGTTCGGATTCCACGTTAAACTGTAGGTCCTCCATTTCATCTCGCAATCACCCTACCATTACACATTAGCTTAAGTGTGTATTACCCGAACGTGTAGTAAGACGCGGTAATAATAATAATAATTATAAAACACTAAGTTTTTCAAGAATATTTTAATATACTTTTTAAATAAAATAAGGAACAAATTTTCAAACAGTTTATTACAAATAAAATTAATGTTTATTGTTATGAGATTTGAGAATAATTTGAATTACATACAAATGGTAGTTATATGTCAATAAGACCATTTAATTAATTACATTTCATTACTTAACCTTCAGTACCAAAAGCATATAACATGATACCATCTTGTTTAAATTTTATTTTATAGCTTGGGTGAGTTGTATATTATCTATCTACGAATCTGTAATGTTTGAAGATGTTCACGGGTTGGACACGATAATTCCTCGAATATTTGGTTCGCTTCATTACAACACAATGGTACAGAAGTCTCTATAATCATTTTTACTACCCCTTAACGTGAGAGGAATATTTAATGCCCCAAGTTGTATGCCGCGTTACATATTTAACAACCTTTACTACCATTCTAATTCCAAATGTCAATTAACTCTCTAATAGCTTTGATAAAATATGTTCGGAAGAAATACGAATGAATACTAATCGATTATGAGAATGTGGTAATCTATACTTGTCACTTAGACATATTATAATAACGTTAATCTTTCAATCTCTTGGATTTAAAAATATATATTGACCCATATGGAGGTAAATTTAATTTGAAACCATCCATTGGCAGGATACATTTGTAAAATATAAACACAGATAGAATCGTAGCCTCATTCTCAAGTGTTCCTAAAAACCTTTGGTATTATAAATCGATATAAAACTGAACATCAATGTTTAGATTATATATATATATATAAAACTATGTTTAAAAATTTTCTTTTTTTCATCCACAATTTACTACGCCTCCGGGCTACGTGCATTTTACAACACTAATATAGTTGGGATAAAGAAGATTTAATTTAAAATATTATTATTATTATTATTAGCACCGCGTCTTACTACCCGTTCGGGCTGTACGCACTTACGCTAATGTGTAATGGTAGGGTGATTGTGAGATGAAATGGAGGACCTACAGTTTAACGTGGAATCCGAACCACGGTGGAGGCCTGGCATTCCCCACATTCACAAGATGTCTTGTCAGAGGTGAAGGAAGAGTTTGGTAATCAGATAAATCTGTGCCGGGACTAAGGATTGAACCCCAGACCCCAGCACAGAAGTCTGACACCTTACCCCCTAGACCACCAGGTCACCAATTTAAAATAAATGTACCTTCATATGTAAGGGGGAGAGTGGGACACTATTTAGGAATCACCTAGTTGGGTTTCGAACCAACCATATCAAGCAAAAAAGACGTGATTAACTGGATATTTAGTTCGCATTCCAACTGTTGCGGTTTTTAATTAATGGTTCTTTTCTCTTGATTTGAATAAAGAACTAGGCTCACGATTCCCTCGTTCAAAGTAATCTATCTATTTTGCATGTTTTAGATTAAGAACGTGTAAAAGGAAATTAGACCAGAAAGATAAATCTGAAACTTAAAGAAAATGGTACACACGTCAGTGAACGTGCAGACTAAATTATCAGGCTCATATAATCTGGTTTGTATTTTTTGAGAGAGGTAGGGATTGAATCCCAGTTGAATATATTGAAGGTGTCGTGTTTTTTTTTTGTAAATATTTCCCCATCCAACCTCAAAATAAATGAGGTTATTTATCCATTGAATTCCTTCACCTTCCTCATATTTACTCGAATAGCGAAAATTTGATTAAAACGTGTAGATCTATGAACTGGAACGGCCGTACAAAAAGTTTTTAAATTTTAAAATAAAAACATTATTTGTAGTTTTTATAGTTTTACATACTATACCGTATATTTGATTAAGTTCATAAAAATTGTTTAATTTTAATGTAAAATTGTTAATACTTTAGTAATAATAAAAAAACTACACACGATTTGAATACTTGTGAAGCTGACAGCCAAAATTACGCCAACATTTTATTTGTTAGAAAAGTTATACTTTGTTTTGTGTACTCAAACTTATGTCTTGGTTAGCTAAATAATAATTAATTTTCAAAACGCGCGCAGATTTTCGCTTAAGTGAGTTTCACTCCCTAACTTTAATCTAAGCTTCTTTTTTTTAATTTTAATTTCATGTACTGTGCCTATAAAACTTTTTAGCTTCACCAATATTGAAAACAAATACTGTACGTAAAAAAAAGAAAGTTAAATAGGAAAGTTCATACTTTATCGAACTATGTGTTTCATTAGTTATATGTTGCTTTGTTGCGCTTCTAGCAGTGAGATGAATAATAATTTCTGTATCACGAAGCGTCGGAATTCTCATAAAACCAAAAATACAAACTCGATATGCTACACAGATATTTGGTTTTAATGGGGATGGATGTTTCTCCGTTGTATATATATTCATTCCATCCACAGAAGAAAAAAAATGAGGCAAAGTGAAATTTATGAAAATAGTTATTGTATGGCATACTAATTTTAATTATTGTTCTTCTTTGGTATACGTTTGAATTATTTAAACATATCCATAGTATTTCAATAAATATCTAATCAACTAATCATTATTTTATTTTTTATTTTTTTAGCACCGCGTCATATTACCCGCTCGGGTTAAACGCCTATAGCTATTAAATTTATAGTGGTAAGTAGAAATACATTTTAGATAGTACAGATTTTATTTTATCCCTCAACATTGATCAAATTTTACTATATTATGTGTAGGTTATTATTTTATAGGTATTGATAACACCTATTAGAATGAAAATTGTACATAGCATGACTTGACGTATGCATAAGTGAAAGAAGTGAATAAATATATTAACTTTTCTAGTTTTCCGACTAAATTCTTACGTGGAAAATTGGGCTGTAGATAGAGTACGCATACTCAAGTATCTGAAGCAATAACTTTGGTTTGAATATAGCCATAAGCCACCCACTTAAATATGGTTAAAAATATCATAGTCAACACACAGTCATTTATATAGCAGAACGTTGGTTGATTTAGAGGAAGTGTATCCTCATTTGCATAAAGGGAGAGTAAAAAAAAATTCAGGAAAAACAACCCTCAGTACATCCAACCGGGATTTGAACCCCAATATCTCTGTCATAGGTAGTCTAACATGAGAGTGATGCCTTAAACCAGGCGGCCAAAGGGGTATTTAAAAATTAAGTATTAATTATGCTTATAAATTAAAAATAATTACAAGGTAAAACGATTTGACTACTTTGGTTAAAGTAGTTTATTAATTTAGGGACACATTTTATAAAATGTGAATTTACATAGAAATTTCATTTGACAGTGTAAAAGTTACTAAATCTATATACAAATGTTAATAAAAATATTTTTTGTGTCATTCACTTTTGACAGTTGTCACTAGTTTTGACTAACAGGGGCGTCTCGCCGGAGGTGCTTGGGGGTATCAACACTCCCCCAATGTTGGCTAAAAGCTTTAAAGTTTAAAATTTTGTGAGATTTGAGATCTGTATTTGGGAAATTCTAGGCTTATTCTGTACCCCATTACTTTCTATTATGAAAGTCCTTAACCACAGACTTGTACCGACAAATGTAAAACTTCCCAACTGTTGATCCCTACTCTACAAATAATCCCAACTTCAAAAATCATCAAACATTGAAAGGAGATTATTTTGTAGATGATTGTAGAAAGCTTAGTTGATCAAGAAGTCTAGTAGCGCCGCTATCAGTAGGCCGAGACAACGGCCAGTGAGTGTATGTCGAATGCAGTATGGGAACGTATCGTAAGGGAACATGAGCTGCCCAGTAGCATAATTTCACTCAGTCATCAATGCTTGAAGTGTCAGCATTGTCAGCCAATGTTTAGTTTATGGTTTAGGGTTTTCACTTGTGACTTTTGTGGCGGCTAGACTGTCGCAGTTTTATTATTCAAATTATCAAATGTTGTGTATCCAATGTCTTAATTAGGGCTTTATTAAATTTTTAAGGCATAAATGCAGTGAATGTTACGCGACATTTAATGTTTTCTTTTCGAAAGTTCTGACTGTTGAAATGAGGAAATTGAGGTTCATGTTAATGTTTGACTCCTGAAATACACATTAATTTTTCTAACAAGTATCCATACTAGTTTGGATTGAACTGATGTGTCTTTTTTCATTGTTTACTAAAATACGCTTTCATGAAAGCAATTTAAATAGGCCCAAAGCAACAATGAAAGAAGAGGAGTAATAGGGCTGTGTTACATTGTTACAACTCATAATTTTTCATTTGATTAAGTAGACTACATTATGCAAAAAATAAGTTTTTTTTCACCCTTTCATATTTTCAAATTTAGGATACATTTTTAAACTAGTTATTTGGTGTTCAATTTGCATGAAATTTCGTATAATCATGTTGTTTAGAGTGCTGATTTCAAATTTGCCATCAGTTATTTAATAAAATGTCAGGGGAAGCCCCTTCACCTTCACGCGCTAAATTACAATATGTTTTGAATAGTTTATTCACATAACAATATTAACATTTTAGGGCAACTTCCACGAGGTTATGAAGTAGGACATTAGTAGACAGGTATTAAAATACTGTAGAAGTACTGACACAATCAATTTTTTTATTGCTTTAGTTTACAGCCGAGAATGTTTTTAAATAAACATGGCCAAATTGCTAATTCTTTGATAAAGTTACGAGTGCTTCCT
The DNA here is from genome assembly GCA_901482245.1 of Timema douglasi. NCBI lineage: Eukaryota > Metazoa > Arthropoda > Insecta > Phasmatodea > Timematidae > Timema > Timema douglasi. The sequence goes on from CABEEJ010002086.1 coordinate 86,904, forward strand.
ACATTCAGAGAGCTTACCAGTTAAATGTTATTATTATTATTATTATTAGCACCGCGTCTTATTACCCGTTCGGGTTACGCCAATGTGTAATGGTAGGGTGATTGTGAGATAAAATGGAGGACCTACAGTTTAATGTGGGATCCGAACCACGGTGGAGGCCTAGCATTCCACACATTCACAAGTTGTGATTAATACACGTCTTTTCAGAGGTGAAGGAAGGGTTTGGCAATCAGATAAATCTGTGCCGGGACCGAAAAAATTGAATCCTGTACCCCTAGCACAGAATTACCCCTAGGCCACAAGGACATCGTATTTATAATAGAAGTGTAAGTTTTTAAAGTGCTTAAAACTACCTAGTTACTGCATAGGTTCCTTTTGGCTATCCCATCCTGATAGCTTCTTGCTGACTTGGTTTACTGTGGCAACCTTGTATTGCTGCTAGCATAATATAAAATCATCCCCCAACCCCAGGCTTGTTGATTCTCTGTTACTACATACGTATTAGTTGCATATTATAATTATTATAAACAATTCATACTAATTAAAACAAGCATTATTGGACATGCGGGTTTATTGTAACGCTCTTTTGGTTTGGTTTGTTGGTGAAGGTGAAGTAAGGATTTTAATTCTGTCGAGGGGTAGTTTATCCTAATATCCTTCCAAGCAAATGGATGTACATTTCCTCTAAGTTTGTCCTATCAAACTGGTGCAGTTAACCGTATATAATCAGGGCTGGTAGTAATAAACAGTGGAAAAAACTTTAAAACTAGGAGTTGAACGCTTTTAAGTTATCAATGGTCACAATGGCCACAGAGAGAAAAGTTGTGGTCATTAACTACAAAATATTAAAAACCACTGTGATTAAGTCAGTTAAATTTGTTAATCCAAAATTTACGATTTAAACGATATCTGCAAATATAAATAAATATATTTAAGTTCAATTGGATATTTATTTCAGATGCCGGTAAATTGAAATAAATAATAATTCGAGTAATTTCCTTATGCACTGAAAAAGACTTGCAGCTTTAAAAATCAATTATGAAAAAAATAAATTAAAAATACAGTTGCCTAATAGCTCGGGTTCAAGGCTTTACTATCACCCCAAACTTTAAAAAAAATCTGGGAGCCTAACCTTCCCCTCTCCTCCATTCATTCATTTTTTGTAACTCCAAATGTGTGTATTTATTTATATCTTTTCAAACGATATAATTAAATGACGATCTGATCCAAAAACAAAAGTTTTTGTGATATTTCATTAGGAAAAAAGTTGTTTACAACGACAACAGTTAATAGGTCATGAAGGGAATGCCAGGCCTCCACCGTGGTTCGGATTCCACGTTAAACTGTAGGTCCTCCATTTCATCTCACAATCACCCTACCATTACACATTAGCGTAAGTGCGTATAACCCGAACGGGTAGTAAGACGCGGTGCTAATAATAATAATAATAATAATAGATCATGAAAACATAAGAAGGCTAACAAATAAATATTTGAATAATAACTCTAATTTTTATCTTAACTATACGTTGTATAGAATGTACCCTCCATTTACTCTGAAAGTCAGCAGTCTTACCTTAACAAATTACAGACCGATTCTTGTAAGCTGCACCATAGTGGAAACATGCAAGGTAGATATTATACCTTTTAGGGTAAACAAAGGATAAAGAAAAAGTAAATCATAGATCATGTTAAAATTTTAGTATCAACACAGCAATCGAAGCTCGTTGTTTATTCTTCTTTATTTTAAAATAAAAAGTTTGTATTTTCAAAATCGTTAACAATAAAAATTAGTGCATAGGGTTAACGTAATACTAGCATTTGTTTAGTTTGGTTTCTTATTCATAATTTTGGTTGTGTGATCATAATATATGTGTTCATTATTTTGTTTACAGATAGTTGGTGAATGCATAGTCTTCTTTATGTTCTTACCCTCCGAGATTGACCCTTATTAAGCTAATTTTCGACACTGCTACATCAAATAACAAAAGGGATTTGTTTCCATTTGTTCACAGACACTTCCTATGACTACGCTGTGCCCGAAATGGGGATGCCTCTTCTAAGCCCAGAAACGACACTCCCTGTGCCGATGATCAGCAGTACTACCAGTGACAAAGATAGTGTCTTCTCTAAGGGCTCTTCATCGAAAGGCAGCAAGTCTGAGGACTCTAAAGGGAAAAAAGTGTGTATGAAATTAGCGTTACATCCACTTTTGCATTTTCATTGATAAAATCCCAAAAAACGTTTAGTTTAGTGGGGTTTTTTTAGCACCGCCTTCTTACTACCCGTTTAGGCTATACGCTTATGTACTAATTACGCTAATGGTCTTAGGGTCTAGGAAGGTTATATTTATAGGAAGTGTGTCCGCATATTCTTGGTGGGAGAGTGGAAAACTATTTAGGGAAAAAAAAACGCAGTACGCCCGAACAAGATCCAAATCCCTTGATCAAGCGGACACTAACATTTCAAACATCCGCTCCGTGTGTTTGAAATGTTAGTTATAAGAAAAATATAAACAAATATTTACTGGGCTACATCTGAGAGCACGTGGGTAAAAGGTCAGGATCATCCAAGTTGCTTTTCCGGTGGCTGGAATGTCTCGGTTTGAATTCGAGTCGTATTAAGTGAGGGGTGATTTATTCTAAACGGTTAACCCACTCTACACTCATGCAAATTCAGTTACATTTACTTTAAACTCTATTTTTTTCATACATACCACATTTATGTAATAAATAATTATATGGACTACCCGCTGCGTAGGTAAAATAGTCTAAGGCGTCACTCTCGCAATAGACAAGACTGACGACGATAATAGGGAGATAAAAATTCGAATCTCAGTCAGATGTACTAAGGTTGATTTTTCCTTAATGGTTTTACACTATCTCTCTACGCAAAGGTGGTTACACTTCCTCTCAAATCGATCTTACTCAACTTAACATGTTAGCATGATTATTAAATATGGATACAATCCAAACGGATAATGAGTGGCACGTGGATAGCGCATAAGAGGCACGTTGGAAAATAAAAGTTTTCGTCTGGTTTGATTTATTTCAGTGACAAGTAGAGATGGGTTTGGATCCTGAACGTGTTTAGTGTTTTGTTATGTCTATATTATTTCCTCTCTTTCTCTCTCCCCTCCCCCTTTCACGCAAATAGGGTACATTTCCTCAAAAGCTTTACCTTCCTCATCTCTATTCCACTAGTGTAGATAAGCGACTAGCTGGGGGGAGGGGCGGAGGGGGGGGGGGTTAGTAAGATGCTGTGCACGT
>CABEEJ010002086.1:90184-100769 GCA_901482245.1 Timema douglasi
GGGGGGGGGGGTTAGTAAGATGCTGTGCACGTAGAAAAAGTTATGATTCGCTAAAAAAATAATTAATTTTTTGGGACAGCTTGATTTGTCATATTACTAATTTAAACCCCATCACTACATTTACTACACCTTTTACTTTAAGCATAGGTCAAGCCCACACATATATATTACAAGTCACAATTATACTATTCTCATATTTATTATTATTATTATAATTATTATTATTATTATTATTATTATTATCACCCCCCCATATTACTATCCGTTCATTTAAATAGGTCCTAGTTTCTATTTATCTTTTAATACAGACAAAGGAAAAATTATGATAGGATACAGATAGGAAGTAACATTTTAATAAAATACAAACATATTGTTTTGTGATCATTATTGATAACATTTTACTTTATTATTACTTATTAGTATATTGCCATATGTATTGATACTACCTATGGATAGTGACAGATTTAAATCAGAGAAATTTATTTATAAATATATGAATATAATTTTAGAAACATTTATAACTGTTAAAAAAATTTATTTATATTTTAAATAAGAACGTATCTTATCAAGTTGTCAATACATTCTCCTAAAATGTTTATTTAATTACTTTGCGAATAAAAGACTGCATGAAAGTGTAGATAATCTACTTTATATCAGAAGAAACCATTGTTTCGAAGTTTATGCGATTATACAAAGCCAATAAAAGAAGGAAAAATAGTGGATTTATTTAGAAACTATTCTCTGCTTTAATTATGTTTCCACCCTCTCAATGGCCACATGGTCTAAGGCGCTACTCTTGGAGTAGACTAGACCGCGATAATGGGGGAGATTGGGGTTCGAATCTTGGTCGGGTGTACTTAGGTTTTTTTAAAATTGGTTTTCCACTCTCCTTCCACACAAGTGTGGGTACAATTTCTCTAAAATATAACCTTTCTCATGCCTAAAACCATTATCTTAATTAATACACAAGCATTTAACCAGAACAGGTAGTTAAACAATGGTGTTTATAATAAGTACACTTGTTATATTTGTTTAAATAACAATATTTAAATGATGATGTACACATTATAAACGTGTTTATCCGAACTATAAAGCTAGGTTCATTCTAGATTATAGGAATCCCAAATAGTTCTTAATATTTAAATGTTTCTTTCTTATAGATGTATACATTGGACTTACGTAATAGTTCGTTGATGTGATTATTTTTGTTACAAAGAAAGAATAAGACCTGCAACTTGTATAATAAAAAAAAACCTTTTAATAGCAACTATACCGGTAAAAATACTGACTACCATAGAACATGATTGTAATCGAAGCTTTTCAGTTCATTTTTATATTGTTTGTTTGTAAGTTGAAAACGTGTTCAGGATAAACCGCAATTATTATGAATGATCGCGATTCACTTAAATTGGTTTCTAGTGTACTTAGTTAAAAAGAATTAAAGTTTGGTCGAATCTACTATTTTAATATTCCGAATCTCCAATTGACCTTTAAATCCCGAATCTCATATCCGAATCCTGAAAAAAAATTATCGACACAAGAAGAAATTTGAATTGAATAGAATAATAGAAAATACAAAAAAATAACATTCTGTCTTATAATAAATTCATTATAACACTCAAACATTCAGTTAGGTGTTAAATTACTGGTCTGGGCCTTGATTGTTAAGTTAATCCTATAATTATAATTGGTTCTGAACCACCAATAAATGGTATTAAAGCTATAAAACAAATTTCAATTAAAAATTGACTTCTTTTTAAATTAGATTTTCAAATCAGAATTTTCTTGAATCCTCAATCTAGAATATTCTTAAAAGTTTCGAGGGACTCTAGGATTTGAGGGTCCTCGTCTCAGCCCTAAAACAAATATATATATTTTTCATACATAAAAACATTTAACATAATCATTCCAAATGCTAATAGTGTAGATAGGTCTCAAACAAAAATCTTGAAAGGGTAAATGGCTACAAGAATGTAGTTCTCATCAAGAAATCTTGGTTTGTCCCATTAAGACTCGCCATTATTTCTGGAGCTGTAACACCACCGGAGCCATTATTATTTCAAATGTGAGAGAGGTTTAGTAATTAATACAACTGGTGGCCAAGTATGTACCTAATGATGATAAATCACCCCTCGTACCCCCCCCCGTCCTCTTGGTCGTCCGTGCAACCCCTTGGCGCGTTACAGCCACCCTTTGCAAACCCAGTGCCGGGGCAGGCGAAATTACTACGCCTAGTGTCTGAATGAATATTATTTATGGCTTGGTTGAGAAGGGAATATGAAAGCCCTAGCAATTGGAACAAGGGACTGGGAAATGTTACTTATAACAGGCCTTCTAATTAATTTCGCAAAACTCTCGTGGTATAGTGAGGTGAAAGAGAGGGTAGATGAGAAAAAAAAAATGTTCAGAAAGGGGTTGAAGAAAAAAAAAAAAAGAAGCTTTAACGTAATGTTACAGATAATGTGAAACACGAAATCTTTACGATGTTTAGAACGAAACAATGTGTTCCCTCCCCTTCTTTCTTATAGTATATATATATATATATATATATATATATATATATACATCTTTTCCCGCCTTTTTGACATCGATGCAGAAGAAAAAGGATGCCCTGACTTCACGGTTCCGGGGATGTAGGGGGTAAATTAAAAGAAGGGGAGAGAGGGCTCAGGATATTTAAAGGAAAGTAATAATTAATCATTTAGTTAGAATAATGTAAGGGTAAAGGGAGGTGTCTCATTTATTATTATTATCATTATTATTATTATTATTATTATTATTAGTCGTCTCTTAAAACCCACAAGAATTTTTAATGGTTGGCTTATACCAAATTATTATTACTTTGGGCTATACATTAATCAGCGTCTTGTAGCTAACAAGGAGTAAAAAAAAAAAGACTAAGAGATTTTAAATCCTAACAAATAAATTCTACTAAATTTTAATATCAGTAATGTTATGTAAAAGAAGTAGGCCATAAACGTAGTTTTAATCAAATAAAGAAGACCAATCCAAAGGAGTGATGATTGAGTGATGGTTTCCACGCCTCTCTAATCACTTAGGTGCCAGAATTTAGGGAGAGAACCAATAGCTTCCTTTTTTTTTTTAAAGCACCGGTCTTACTACTAATTCAGGCTATACACATATGTACTAATTACGTTAGTGATTTTAGGGATTAGCGAGATTATATTTATGAGAAGTGTGCCCGCATTCGCATGGAGAGAGAGTGGAAAACCATTTTGAAACCCCCCCCCAATACACCTAACATAGATTCGAACCTAGATCTCCCCGTCATCGGCACTCTAATCTTCTGCGAGAGTAGTGCATTAGACCACGTGGCCACCGAAGCGGGTAGCTTCCAGTTAATTGTTGGATAGACTCTACACAGAGGGAGGCGATGGATTTTCGTTTATAAATCGCTAGTGAAACAAATTAAAGAATTTTAAACAAAATTTAGGCTAAAAATTACACCCGGACAGATATTTGAACCCTGGTCGTGTGGTTTTACGTACCGATCTGCCTACCGATATCTTCTCCTCTTAATTGTAAGTGATTCTGAATAACTATTTCAGTAGAGTGGTTGGCGTGTATAGCCAGAGAATCGGAGTTAAAATATTTGTCTGGTTGTAATTTTTTCTGTTATTTTACACTACTACTCCATCAGAATGTCCTATTAGACTATGTTTGTTTGAATAAAATTGAGTGGTCGTATAAATTCTATAGTAATTTAATTGGTTTTGAGAAGAAATAAACTAGATTTTTATTAATAGTTACAGAAGGGGCTGATAGCAACAAATAACCCCACGTTTACTTCTCCTTCCACCCCTTCAAAATATGGTACATTTTATCTGCTTCTTACTTCCTCATCCTTACCCCACTAGTCTAAAGCGGATGAGGATAGCCTGAATTGGCCTACTAAGTTCCTAAAACATTAGAGTAAAATTATTATTATTAGTATTATTATCACCGCGTCTTACTAACCGTTCAGGCTATACGCACTTACGCTAATGTGTAATAGTAGGGTGATTGTCAGATGAAATGGAGGACCTACAGTTTAACGTGGGATCCGAACCACGACGTAGAACTGGCATTCCTCAAATTCACAAGTTGGTAGTATTACACGTGCTTTCAGAGGTAAAGGAAGGGTTTGGCAATCAGATAAGTCTGTGTAAAAATATTAAAATTGTAATAATCTTATTTTTAATTGAAGTATTTAAAGTGATATTTATGAAACACACTAATTATATCAGTATATGACCTAATATTAATTGTACCTATGACAGTAGGCCTTCATGTGATAGAAGCACTCATTCATCTTCAGCACCTCAATAATTACTAATTGGCTAGCAGGACAAATATATATGTTCGCAATACCTGGTAGTTTACCTGGGGTCCTCTAAACTTGTAGTCTACCATTATAACCAATTAGTCATATAACTAACAACATTTTAAATCACACCAAGAATCGATTATATAATCTTAATTAATGTGTAGTGTCTAGTAAATAGTCCTGACATAGTACGAGTCAGTAGTCCCCAATGTAGTGAGAGCTAGTTATCCCCAACATAGTGCGAGCTAGTTGTCCTCAACATAGTGCGAGCTAGTTGTCCCCAACATAGTACGAGTCAGTAGTCCCCAATGTAGTGAGAGCTAGTTATCCCCAATGTAGTGCGAGCTAGTTGTCCCCAACATAGTGCGAGCTAGTTGTCCCCAACATAGTACGAGTTATTGTCCCCAACATAGTGCAAGCTGTTTTTCCCCAACATAGTACGAGTTAGTTGTCCCCAACATAGTGCGAGCTAATTGTCTCCAACATAGTGCAGATAGCTGTCCCCAGCATAGTGCGAGCTAGTTGTCTCCAACATAGTACTAGTTAGTTGTCCCCAACATAGTACGAGTTAGTTGTCCCCAACATAATACGAGTTAGTTGTCCCCAACATAGTGCGAGCTAGTTGTCTCCAACATAGTGCAGATAGTTGTCCCCAGCATAGTGCAAGTTTGCTATCCCCAACATTCCATCTTTGTGCTAGTTGTCCCCAACATAGTGCGAGCTAGTTGTCCTCAACATAGTGCGAGCTAGTTGTCCCCAACATAGTGCGAGCTAGTTGTCCCCAACATAGTGCAAGCTAGTTGTCCTCAACATAGTGCGAGCTAGTTGTCCCCAACATAGTGCGAGCTAGTTGTCCTCAGCATAGTGCGAGCTAGTTGTCTCCAACACAGTGCAGATAATTGTCCCCAGCATAGTACTAGTTAGTTGTCTCCAACATAGTGCGAGCTAGTTTTCCCCAACATAGTGCGAGCTAGTTGTCCCCAACATAGTGCTATTCGGTAAGTAGTTTCCACACTGTGCGTAGTCAGGTGTAACGCTGACTGATGAATGTTCGTTGTGTTTGCAGTCTCCCAGTCAGCAGGAGGTGCTGAATGCCCTCAAGAGACGTCTGGAGCAGACGGCGGTCCCAGAGTTCCCCAGTCACCGGCTCAGGATGGTCTCCAAGTTGGCTGAAGGCGCCTTCGGAACTGTGAGTATCCACTTTGCTAAGAACGTCCACGGTCTTTGTCTTTGGTCAAGAATGTTAAGACTCGTACCTGTGGGCATGTGAATAAAAAGATGTCGGGCTTACTGGTGACGGGAAGGTTGGGGTTAAAGTCTTGACAGGGTGTACTGAGGTTATTCGCCCCGTCAGCCCGCCCCCAAATGTGTTATCACTCTACATAAACGCAAATCCGGGTACATATTTTTCTCTAAACCATACCGCCTTCATACTTACCCTCTTAATGTAAATATATGCAAATAGCCCGGACGGGTTATAATAAAATAGAATGGTTGAAATGATGGGCATCCGATATTGTTCACATCCTCTGAAATTATTTTGATTTGAACCCTGGCAGGGTCGGTGGAATACTTTGTACTTGAAAATGTTCCAGAAAGGCAAAGTGGGGTTTTGTTTTACGTTAATATACTTTTACTTATCCAGGAATTTTAAGTTGCAGTATATTAAAATTCCCCCTAGTTTGTTTGTGTACTCTGTAATTCACACATATGGGAACATGGTCAAAGTCGTAACTCTCATCTATGATGCTCTATAGAGATTTTGTGGTTCAATTCTTGGCTGAGTGTACTGGGGTATGATTTCCTATGTATGGTTGATCATAGTGGTTTTTAATTCTTCATTCCCGATAATGAGGGCACATTTCCTTTGATCCACCTTAATCACCATTATTTCTTGGTTTGATTAATAGCTATCTAAGGTATTAAAAATACGTAGAAAAAAATCTCATCAACTCTAAAACATATTAAATAAATGTTTCCTTATATTATTATTATTATTATTATTATTATTATTATTATTATTAGCACCGCGTATTACTACCCGTTCGGATTATACGCACTTACGCTAATATGTAATGGTAGGGTGATTGTGAGATGAATTGAAGGACCTACAATTTAACGTGGAATCCGAACCTCGGTGGAGGCCTGGCATTCCTCACATTCACAAGGCGTGATTAATACACGTCTTGTCAGAGGTGAAGGAAGGGTTTGGAAATTAGATAAATCTGTGCCGGGACCGGGGATTGAGCCCCGGCTGGCAGCACAGAAGTCTGACACCTTACCCCTAGACCACCAGGTCACCCGTTTCCTTATAACTAGATACAGTTTAAATAAGCACTCGTGACATAATAATATGCCATCCTCCCTATTTTCTATTCCACTTAACAAACACTAAACCATTTTCGGTGGTCGAAAGGTTTACACACCACTCTCGGTATAGACTTAATTCTGAATTCTGGGAGGTTGTTAATCAATACCGAACAAGTGCACTTTTTTTTTACTAAATGGTTTCCCAATTTTCATTTACGCAAATACGCGTACACCTTTAAATACTAGCTTTTTTATATTTACCCATTTATTTGATTATTTTCCTAACTAGAACGGGAATAGTCCAATTTTTGTATGAATGTCTTTATCTAACATAAAGCAACTTTACTATATCTACTTAAGATGAGATTTGAAAGTTTCACGTATAACCTGCACACGTAAAGTAATGTTATATCAACTGTCACTAATGATATATACGTTTAATACCTACCTATAAAATGACGATATTAAAACAGTTAGATGCTATCAATGTTAGCCATAAGAAAAATATGCCTGTAGGTTCTAAAAATTCTTAGAAAAAATAAATAAAAAAGGGATTTACTGTCCAATTTTAATAGGCATAACAGTTTAAAAAATAAAGTTTGTGGTTAGTATTCATAACGTTTTACTCTTTTATTAGTGCTATTTTATAGGTATTGATAATCTCTATCATTAGCGACATCTGCAGATTAGGACTCGACATTTGAGTACCTGAAAGTAGATCAAGTAACTTTTCTAGCCGTCTACCTATGAAAATTGGACTACACTAACTTTTATAGCTGTTATACAAGGCTCTTCCTATTAAAATTGGACTCTAGAAATATTCTGTGTGTGTGCACGCACGCGCACACACATACACACACACACACAAATATCCCTGAATAATTGTTCTCCTCTGTAACATTATATTCTTCCTACATGAGTGGTTTCCCAAGAAACAGTGTTCCAACGGAACATGTCATTTACATACCAGTTATATTCTTGTTGTAGAGCATCTAGTAACATGCGAGATCTCAGAGGTGTGATCAATGTGTGAGAACTGTTGGAACCGTGGTTGGGCTACAAGGTGACCCTTAAATTAGTCTCCTGACGTGAATAGAAAGTGGCATGAATACGTAGTGTGAGAGAAAGAGGCTGTTTTATTCACTTAGGGTGTCATGGTTTTCAATTTTTCGTTGCTTGCTATTCTAAAACATTGGGTCTCTTCTTTTAGTTTTATAAATATTAAAAACAAACACTGAGAGAAGTAATATGTTTGGTTGGGCTTATTGTGTGACATTTTTGTACATAAATAGTTATATGAATATGAGCCCTATTTAAACCAAACGACCCACTTCGTTCTAACGTGCTACGCTCGTATTAGACTGGACAGCCGATGACGGGGAGATAGAGGTTTGAATCTTGGTCGGGTGTATTGAGTTTGATGTTTCCTAATGGTGTTTACACTCTCCCCCTACGCGAATGTGGAAACACTTCCTCTAACCTCCCAATCCATAAAAAAAATTAGCGTAATTATTACATTAGCTTATAACTCTAACGGGTAGTAAGAAGCAGAAAACGCAGACGAAGAAAAAATCCAAAACATTTCATGTTATTGATTGGATTATTAATTTTAAACAATATTGAAAACATAATTTTGTACAGTTAATTTACCTAGAATGGTCCTTCTTTGACAACCTACAGTATGACCCTCCTATCTTAGAAAATGTACCATAGTGTAAATTGTCAAGTTAAGGCGATTGGCCCTTTTCATTAGCGTGGAAATGCAGAGCCATGGGAACAAACGGTTATCTTCAAGAACTAATTGTTTTGCAATTTTCTTTTCGGAAACAATTTGTTAAAGAACAGAAGCATGTTGATTAAGTTATACTTTCTCTATATATACACCTCCTCCATAATTTTAACAGTGATCATGTATCAATAATGTTGACATTATTCAATAGAAAACTACCGGCTTCATAACAAAAAATAAGAAAATGTAACAATTAATAAACACCTATACATAATCTTAGAAGAGGTGTTGAAAATATTCACATAAAAATTTCACTCGTTCTCGAGAAAACTGACATTTCCAAGCGTATGATTTTTCCGCAAGACATGTCCTGTAGCTTGCGCCATCTACGTTTTCCGCGATCCATCTGTTTTTGTTGGCGTGAAGGGTTACTGTGTTCGTTTGTGAAGCCACTTCATGTCTTTCACCCTCCCACCCACCATCCTACAAAATAGGTTCTTGACTTGCACTCGACAATTCCTAGGGCCTGAAGCTAGTTTATTCTCAGAGTAAACGGAGTGTACCCTAGCACGAATGTTATTGGCTTCACAATTTCTAAAACTATAACAATACATAATTTATACACAGATATATATATAATTTATATATATATATATATATAATAGCTTGATTCATTATAAAAAATTTTTAGCGCCGCTTCTTACCTCTAATATGGGTTATACGCCTATCTATCATTGATTTGACTATGATATTTAATGTAAATCTTCTAAATACACATCTTAAGTGATCAAACCACTTACGAACTAACTAAAATCTGAATAGTACGTAGATTGCCTACTAAATTGTTGTATGAGAGAGTTTACAAAATACTCATTTGCCTAGCCCTCAATCGAACCATACTGACGGAGCAGTCACCGTCTGCTGGTGAAGATATTAACTATATCTGCAGAGAGATGGTGTCAGTAATGTGGTCAGCACAAGAATCCTTTGATCTCAGTTTTTTAGACCTGATCTGATACTTTTAATTCAAGTATCTCCTCATTTGTACTCACGAGGTTAATTTGACCCCGTTAGAGACCCAATGCTTCTTAGAAAAATCTGGAAGCACCAGGGATGTATTCTGGGACTTCTAGATCTGCTGCCAGGAACTCTGACCACTAGACCATATAGGTGGTCAAACCAGTATTTAAATAATAACTCCTAGGCGTGAGGTGTCGGACTTCTGTGTTGAGGGTCCGGGGCTCAATCCTCGGTCCCAGCACAGATTTATCTGATTACCAAACCCTTGCTTCATCTTTGACAAGACGTGTATTAATCACAACTTGTGATTGTGAGGAATGCCAAGCCTCCACCGTGGTTCGGATTCCACGTTAAACTGTAGGTCCTCCATTTCATCTCACAATCACCCCTACCACTACACATTAGCGTAAGTGCGTATAACCCGAATATCATTACGTAGATTTGGGTTTACCCTTTCACTGTGATGAATTAACGGTCGGGGACTGGATGTTGTGTCTGTTCTAGGCTTACGTTAGTTTATAAGTCGTGTGCTGTTATAATCAGTCTGTTCAGAAAGCGCACGTTAAATATATNGGTCTAGCACGTGATGAAGTTTCTAACTGGAATTGTCAATAATGAATACACCACTACATTTATCATGAAACTTTTTTTTATCAATGCGTCTTACTACCCATTCGAGCTATACACGAATGTAATAATTACGCTAATGGTTTTGATAGATTAGGAAAGTTATATTCATAGGAAGTGTACCCACATTTGTGGTAAATGAGAGAGGAAAACAATGTTGGAACATTCATCCTCAATACAACATACCTAAACCTGAACTTTAATATCCCCATCATCGACAGCCTAGCTTACTGCGAGAGTAGCGCGTTAGACCACGCGGCCACCGAAGCAGTATGAAGCTATTTAAAGTATATCTATCAAGTTTATATATATATAATAAATTTTATGAGATCCCAACAAATTATGGACCTAGACATTGATGAGGAACACACATACACTTATAAGGGAAGGGGGTTTGGAACTACCTCTCCCCTTTTTCAGAACTAGAAATAAACCATTCACCTTTCACTAATAAATTATTTTTAGTACCAAATGAATAGTGTGATAAAGCGACTAGTTTGTTTAATTTTACAACTAAGAGAGTTTCCATTGTAAAAAAACTATTGGGGATACGTCAACCCCCCCCCCCCCCC
>CABEEJ010002086.1:100941-122133 GCA_901482245.1 Timema douglasi
CCCCCCCCCCTCAGGTGCTCTTTCCTTCCACCTAACACACATTCCAATAGTTATTGAACATTTGTGATGATCCTAGTAAAGTTTGAACAAAAATGTTTTGAATAAAGAGAGAGGTTTTGTTAAATTCTGAGAGTCACATGAAAAATATAAACGAATTGTTGAGACTTGTTTCGTTAGAAAACTAAACTAATTTAATTGATTTAAAAAAAATTGGTTGTATATACTATATTATTATTAGCACCACGTCTTACTACCCGTTCGGGTTATATGAACCTACGCTAATGTGTAATGGTAGGGTGATTGTGAGATGAAATGGAGGACCTACAGTTTAACGTGGGATCCGAACTATGGTGGAGGCCTGGCATTCCACAAATTCACAAGTTGTAATTAATACACGCCTTATCAGGTAAATACTATAGAATTCCTTTCCAACCAAGCGTGAGGGCCTAAAAAAAACCAAGTTAAATAGTAATATTTGAACATTTCCTTCAAGCCGGACATTTCTAAAAATCTTAAAAAGACACAAAACTAAGTGGCTCCTGAGCACATAGCCCGCTACAATTGAGATGTCAGGAATGTAAAACTATAATTGTTTTTAGTCTTTTTGAAACGCTTGTAGCCAACCTTTCTGACTTGTACCCATTTTCATTGTGAAAGCCACACCCCAAAACCCCTCTGGGCTTGGGAGCGCTCCCAAACAAGGAATGTTACCATCATCAACAACAAAACAGTTGGACAGCAGAAGAAACCGAAAGGTGCCTTTGATAAAGGCTTAAATGATATACATTCGTGGATAAACGTTAACAAAGGAAGAGACAAGACAACGACATGAAATGTTTCAAAGCCACAATTGGGCTATAAATTAGATAAGTAAGGAGGAACCTATTAGACTGGTCTGTTGCTTTGAGGTAGGACCTTGTTTATGAAGATATATGAGGGATGAAGTTGGGGATAAGAGGTTTATACTGGAGGATTTATTTCTATCCGTGGACCGCGACTTATTGCCCGAAAGGGCTATTACATCTCTACACTAACATATTAAGAGTGAGAGAGGGTGAATTTATATATAAATTGTAAATGCATTTGAAGGAAACAAGGGAATACATGAGGAAGTCAAATTTTATCTCAAATTGAGTCAATGCTGCCATATGTTAGACAATCATGACACCTTATTAACGCAATTTAAATTATAGTTATGAGAGGTGTCTGTCTTATTTAAATTAATCAAAAATAAATGGTACGGTGCACCACACAAACTTTCTCCCACGTTAATATAAAAATATACATTTTATAAAAACTCATAAGGTTTGTTAAAATAAATAATATATCTGGACATTATTTTAGAAACTCTACACCAAAGATCAAAAATGAAATAGATATACTGTTACTTACCTTACTTTATGGCATTATGAACTAAGAACATTGTTAGAGAAAAAATGAGAAAATAGAAACATCTTTGTCCACCCATATCATAAGAATCAAATTAATTTTCATAGATTTGAATCAAAAAGTATATATATACACACACACCTATAGCTCAAAACCATTCGTTTTATATACTATATTTCAAATAAAAAATTTATATTTTTAACAGTACTACGACTAAATTATTTCTTATCTCATATAGTTGCGGATAAATCAAGAAAATTAAAAAATTTCCCCTATGTAAGGTACCGTCAAAGTAATTTTCATTAGAAAATGAGAATTGCCATATTGTTTATAATAATAAACAGTGTCTAGATGTAAAATTTAATCAAAATCGTGAAAGCATATTTTGAGAAAAACTTTGTTTTCTCTCTTTGCCCTTCAGTAAACTACTCTTAAATTTAGGATTAGATATCCAATTCCAAAAACCCCTTGTGGAGGATCTTATAAAAACCCAAAATGCCAAGTTCTACCCCAATCGGTAAAAGAGTTTAGGCTATATAGCTCGAGGTACAGACAGACAGACGTCATTGTGAAAACATTTTTTTTTTAGTTTCAGGGGGTTATAAAACGTCGACATTTATCAAAATCTCGAGTTTGAATTTTTTGACGAACACATTGCGCTTTCTCCATGGCGCTAAGATAAAGTAAAATTTATTCTTTGGGGTCCTAGACAATGTATGTAGTGTGACTTTCCACCCGTTCCCCCTGTACCTTTTATTTGATTGGCGATTGAGTGCAAACTATGATATTAAACCCGTTTGACCCGAATTGGTAAGACCATCAGGTTAAGGCGTAAACATATTAGTGATTTACTGGTAACTTGGAGATAAGGGCTTATATCCCATCCGGGTGCAATAAGGATGTTTTTACCTAATTGGTTTTCCACTCTCCTTCTTTAAAATAGTGGATACATTTAATCTAAGGACTACCTTTATTATCCTCACACCAATAGTTAAAATGTATGAAAAGTCCAGAAAGGTAGTAAGACATGATACAAAAAAAAAAACAGTGCTGGGATTTAGACTCCAACCTTTCCATCACTAGGAAAACCAAACAAGACTAGACTGACGCCTGTATGTGTATGTCTAATTGTGTAACCTTATACATAACACCACTGACAAATCAGAAGAGATGAGACTAGCCTCTTTACGTGCGTGCCCACTGGTTTAGGCCACTGTAATCTATAGAGATATCACTATCCCGCGTCAATGGTCGCAGTGTCAAACGCGTCATACTCTTGCTATACTAGATTGGCGATGGCGGGAAGGTTGGGACTCCAACTCTGGTTGGGTGTATTGAGAATAGTTTTATTCTAAATGTTTTACTACTATGTCTTTACACAAATTCGGCTACATTACCTTTAAAATTTGCCTTCCTCATCCTTGCTGCATTAGCGTAATTTATTTTTCCATACAATTCAAACGACTTATTATTATTATTATTATTACTATTATTATTATTATTATTATTATTATTATTATTATTATTATTATTAGCACCGTGTCTTACTACCCGTTCGGGTTATACGCACGTACGCTAATGTGTAATGGTAGGTTGATTGTGAGATGAAATGGAGGACCTACAGTTTAACGTGGGATCCGAACCACGGTGGAGGCCTGGCATTTCCTACATTCACAAATTGTGATTAATACACGTCTTTTCAGAGGTGAAGGAAGGGCTTAAAATCAGATAAGTCTGTGCTGGGATCGAGGATTGAACCCCGGACCCCCAGCACAGAAGTCTGACACCTTACCCCTAGACCACCAGGTCACCAACTGGTTAATAAAACGCGGTGGAAATAAGGCAGCTGAATAATGTATATTTTGTTCTGTTTGTGTGCAGGTGTACGTGGCCGAAGCTGATGGGATCTTGGAATATGGAATGGCAGCGTCACTTGGCAAGCGTCTGGTAGCTGTCAAGTTCCTTTTACACGACGCTAGTGAGAAAGAAAAGTAAGTCGTACCATATTTAAACTTTACAAAAATTTGGTAAACTAATTTATATTAGTTAAAACAATGATAAAGGTTGATTTTTTTTTTTATAATCACAGCGTCTCGATGTCACAGACTAGGTGTATACACCAGAACCACAGACTCCTGGTTAAAATGGCTTCGCTCATCGGGAGGGTTTGATTGCTTCAGCATAG
Organism: Timema douglasi; assembly: GCA_901482245.1. Classification (NCBI taxonomy): domain Eukaryota; kingdom Metazoa; phylum Arthropoda; class Insecta; order Phasmatodea; family Timematidae; genus Timema; species Timema douglasi. The sequence continues at coordinate 104,516 of CABEEJ010002086.1, forward strand.
GGGATTTCTACGTGCAATCCCACGTGACAATATCGCTATAAATCAGGCATTTTTTAAAACCGTTCACTTTAGAGATGGGTTTTCTAAAGATCAGATAAAAATTGCCTTCTAGTGTCAATAAACTAGCTTCCACAAAGCTAGATTCAGGTAAAGGCCCACCCCCTTTTTCCCATAAACCAACCCCCCTAAACGAGCCTACTCAGATTGCAAATTACAAGGTAAACTTAGAATATAATGTTCCTTTCTTTGTTAAAGCGATTGTTTGCAAATTGTGAAGTTGTAAGCAATATTCAAATACTATCGAATAATCATTTGTCTAAAAGGTTTATTCATTGAAAAGGGGATGAGTTGTGTAGGGAGGGGGGGGGAGATTGCTGGTACATGAGTTAATGTGATCAAAACCCCTACACCCCCCCAACGAATGATTTGATAGGGAGTTGTTTCACTTGGAAGTGGTGTTATCACTAAGAAATGCCACTAGTACTTCCCAGTGGCGGATTTAAAATGTTTGCGCCCCTAGGTACAGTTGTAATATTCGCCCCACCCCCACCCCTACCCCCAAATAAATTTTGGTTTAAAGAAATTTAGGAAATTTCAGAGGAAAGAGGTGTTGCAGGGAGGGGGTGGTGGTGAGCAGAAGTTATTATTCGAGAAAAGAAAAGATTTCTACGAAAGATAATCAGTCAAGTGCATTATATGCACTAAAGTAACTTGAGTTAACATTATGAAGAAGGGGAGACTGACGTCAGTTACAAAGCGATTGCAAACTACAGTTATTAAAAAATAAATATTGTCGTTCTGACTTTAACTTGAACTATTTCAATAATAATAATAATAATAATATTTAGCAGGGCGTCCTACTACCCGTTCGGGTTATACGCTTTAAGTATTAATTACTCTAAAGGATTAGGACTTGGGAAGGTTGTATTAGATGAAGTGAACCTGCATTTGCGTGGAGGGAGAGTGGAAAACCATTTTAGGAAAAACCACCCCCAGTTCACCCGACCGAGATTCGAACCTCGATCTCCCCGTCCTCAGCAGTCGAGCTTCAATACGACAAGCGCGTTAGCCAACTACGCCACCGAGGCGGGTTATTTCAATAATTTCTAAACTTAATTATTAAAAACAAAAATATAATGAAGATAATGTAATTCAAAATGTGCCGCCCCCTAAAGCCGCCCCTCCTAGGCCCATAGTGGGCCTATAGTGTAAATACACTTGTGGTGCTTCCCAGTGATCAAGGAATCAGCGTGAATCAAGAAGCGCAGCTAAACTCACGTAAGGCTGAATTGCTTTTGCCCAAGGTACAGACATGGAGACAGACAAAATTGTAAGACCCATTATGTTCTAGTTTGGCGGAACATAGCACGTCAAGATCCATTTTAATTATATCGAAGAGTAAAATCTTCAAGATTACAATTTTTATCTATTAAAGAAAAGTAATAATAATGTCACACATTGGGGTACCCGTGAAGTAAATGCTAGGCTCATCTAGTCGGGTTTTGCCATTCACTGGGAGGTTGTATTTTGAACCCTGGCAGGATATACTAATTAAAAATATATATATATATTTCACCCGAATAAGGTTACATTTAATTTTATTTACCTTTCTCATCCCCACTCACAAGCCTGTTTTTTTTAGCACCGTTTCTTACCACCCATCCGGACTATACGCTCACAGGCATAGTTAAAATGTGTAAAGAAGATGAGACTGATATGTTAGATTGGAAATTAACTCTTTTGCTATATCTATATTCACACAAACACATACACCTTTTGGATCAAGTAACACTTCCACTTAAAGCAGCGATATAGAGCAGTGAGGAATTCCTGCGAATCAACTGTTACAAGGATGGAATCCGTCACCTGGGAGACCGAGCTAATTTCTTGTGGCAGGGGAAGGTTGTTTCCGTTTGATTTATTTGCCGGCGTCAAGTACAGCTTCTCGCGTTATTGGCAGCGCAGATGTTCAGGTACTTGGGTCACATTTTACAAGTTAATTGAACATGCTACGCGTGAGAACAGTTTATGTTCTAGCTAGAAGGCATGGGAATGTGTTTAACTTCCATTATTACGAGGCACACAATAATTTAACTACACATTGACTCGGAAAATTCAATAGTAGATATTGCAGCCAGCTATGTGAATACATTTGTGAGTCATAGATTATACCAACTAGGCTATACAACGCTCGACAGAAAATATGGGAAATATAGCCAGTTAATTGCGTACATTTGTGAGTCATAGATTATACCAACTAGGCTATACAACGCTCGACAGAAAATATGGGAGATATAGCCAGTTAATTGCGTACATTTGTGAGTCATAGATTATACCAACTAGGCTATACAACGCTCGACAGAAAATATGGGAAATATAGCTAGTTAATCGCGTACATTTGTGAGTCATAGATTATACCAACTAGGCTATACAACGCTCGACAGAAAATATGGGAAATATAGCCAGTTAATTGCGTACATTTGTGAGTCATAGATTATACCAACTAGGCTATACAACGCTCGACAAAAAATATGGGAAATATAGCCAGTTAATTGCGTACATTTGTGAGTCATAGAATATACCAACCAGGTTATAACGCAATAGAGGCAACTAACATGGAGAATATTGCAGCCAGTTTATTGGGTACATTTTTGAGGCTTATATTATTACAAATATGTTATAGTATGCTTGATAGCTTCTATGGGAAATATTGTGTCCGTTTCAATAATTAGGCCTACATTCATTATACTTGTTTTAAACCAGCTACAACGCACTCGGTAATGACAGAAATCCTAAACTAAATACGAATTCAAGAGAAGCTACGAACGGACCTGGAGTTAATGACGTATTATATTTATCAACAACATGAAATAAATAACAGTTTAACACATTAATTCTCATACAAGATTGGATCAGCGTTAACGTGTTCTACCAGCACCAAAAATAGACCTCAACATTGAGCACATGAACATAGGCGTCTAGTGACGTTTTGTCTGTTTTACGATGACGTTGAGATCATAAGCTCAAATATATTTTATTAAATGGTTTTTATCTTTCACTACACGCAAATTATAATACCGTTTTTCTGAGTTCTACTTATACTATGGTATTGGTAGGAAGGGCTTTTTGAAATAACAAACATATTTTTTACAAGTCAACACCTATAGCATTTTACTTATTGGGTTGTAGGTAATTATTAAAAGTCACTAGTAAAGACCATATAACTTTACATATGAATATATTAATGCAGTTTTAGTAATCTTTTTATCGGTTAGGTCTTCCTTTTAGAGTAAAATCTCGTAAAACCGAACCCTGGTGTCTCGATATTCTGGATATTTCGAACACAATTATTTTAGGTAAAAGTCAATGAAAGACAACAAATTATATCAAATTAATTTATAAACTCAAAAAGAGAATTATAAGAAGCTAGTGATAATAAATGCTAAATATTTACAATAATTAATAAAGTCTCTCAAAATTATTATGAAAAATCATAATGTTACTCAAATGTTAAATGAATAAGATTTTGTCTTTTTTTTTTATTTTGAGTCCCTCAAACCTTTCTTTTATTTCTAAAAATCACAAAATAAGATAACTAAAGTAGTCGTGAACATTTTAGATCTAAAAATTATGATGAATCTTTACGTTTTATGTATCTTTGAACCCAACAAAAAAAAAGTGGATTTTATAATTATCTCTCACTGTCTGTCTGTCTATGGCCACAAATGCGAAACAGTTTGATGAATTTTGGTTCATACTTGATATATTTAGGTTACATAGCAGTAGCTCGGAGTTTTACTGTTTTTATTTTGACCCTAGCCCAAAAATCAAGGCTGTTACTGTTTAGTGATTTAAAAATTTCAAATGCTATCGAAAATAGATCTAACAATTTTGTTCAAAATGTATATCTAGAGAGTGTTTGATCTCCTAAATAGCTTGGTTTCTGGGCTATAATTTGTTAAAAAGTAGTTTACTTATGAGTGATTTTCGAAAATTTGAAATATATTGAAAATGGCTCAAACGATTTTGATTAAAATATATATCAATGGAGTGTTTGACATTGCAAATTAAATTGTATACCTTATTTGTTCAAGGGTAGTTTACAAATAACTTTTTTGGTAAATGGCTCTAGCGATTTGGTTCAAAATGGGTATTTATTAGCTATTTTTGTGTTATAGATAATTTAACTTATTTGTTTCTCTGGGGGGAAAAAAAATCAATTTTTAGTAGTTTTACTGATAACTGATTTTTGTAAAATTTAAACTTATTTGAAAATAACTCTTACAATTTTAATAAAATTTGTGTTGGGAACTATTTTACGTTAGCGATAATAATTTATGTTTATTTTTATTAAATACATTAATTTAATGGTAGGTCACTTACCAAAAATTTTAGAAAACCTTTCGAAATTGGCCCCGAAGATCGAGTTCAAAATGGGTCTCTATCAATAGTTTTTCATGATAAATAGGAATACGTTTTTATTCTTACAAATCAACATTAATTTTAGGGTAGCCTATAAATAACTTATATCTGAAAATTTGAAATTTATTGAAAATATTTGAACAGTTTGATTTGTTTGAGTATAAGAAGAGTTTATTGTGATTAACAAGATGATGATGTGTTTGTTTTTATGAGGAAACTTACTTATAGGTAGTTTACAGAAAACCTCTTTTTAAAAATTTTCTTCCAAACATTAATACACGACATGATAAAAGTTTGTGTTATTGTGTCGTACCATTTATTTGTTATGCATATAAATATTGAATTTCTTCTTCCTCTCCTTCTTTCACCCCTCTTAGTCTTGTCAAGGTGCGAACGTTTAATCTCATCGATAGAAATCTAGAGTCACGACATTTTTTTTCAACAGGACGTAAGCTTATCCGAGTGTAGAAATCTCGCGGCCCACGGAGGTGGAAAGAAACTTAAACTAAAGGCGAGAGTGCGCGCGCGCGCTCTCTCAGTCCCAGCTGTGGGTGGATGTGTAAAGAGAGATTGATGATGTTGAGTAGGGAACGGAGGAGGGGCTCAAAGAAGACCAAGAGAACATAAGGTAGCCGAGCTGGTGCTATCGATCACAGTGCACTAAGTGGCCTCACTATACAGTCTTGATTCACGGCTCCCGTTATGTGTCCGCGTTCATTCACAGATCTTCCTTCACACACTTAAAAAAAAATTTTTTTCTATTTTTTAGTTTGGGAATTTAACGAGGATTTTTTTTAAAAGTACGAAGTTATTTGTGAGCACAGCCTAGCTCCACTTTTACTATCCCTTAGAAAAGTTAAGAGGAACACAAGACAATGTTTCTTCAACATCTCATGAACGTTTTTCAAGATAAAATCATATACTGATCTTTTTCAAGTGGGTCCCAGAGGGAATTTCATCATACTGTGTTGGCTACAGCTTTAGAGGTTTATCCCCTTTTGAGTTATTATTTAAACTGGAGTTTCCGTTTTTAAAGTTGTTGGTTAATCGATATGTATTGAACTCTCCTTGTGTTTTTGTGAGTACAGTGAAATCTCCCCTAACGGACACCTTTGAATAGTGGATTCTTCTTTATAACGGACAGTTTAAACTTCCACGGCAAATTAATATGGGCTCTAATGGTGAAACGACATCATAATAACGGACATGGACACTTCTAGAGACGCATATTTATGCTTAAAAATCTCTAAACAGCGGATAAAAATTAAAAACACCAATTCATTTATTATATACTACTTGACTTTAGGCATATCAGGAATGCCATTGTATATCGAGAAATATGAGTCTTCCCCCTCTTGTAAATATTTCTAAAATGGAGTACATAGAATTAACTAAGGTACTTCAAGGTCATACTTCCCAACCCTTCCGAGCCAACGGTGGAGGAATGTTCCAACAGTTGCCTGTGCTCCTGTGCACATTTATACAGTGCAGTAATTAGATTGGTGTAGTTAATATTCACAATATATATGTTCTAATAGATTAAACTGTGTTCAAGAAGCATGATTAAAAAAATTATATTCTTCCAAATAACGGACAGCCCTTAGTAACGGAATTATTTCTTTATCCCTAAAAGTGTCCGCTATAAAGAGATTTCACTGTATTTAACTTATGAATATAGCCCGCATCCTTAGCCGAATGGTCTAAGGCGTCACTCTCGCAATATACTAGACTGCCGATGACAGGGATATACTAAAGGCGTTCTATCCTAAATAGTTTTTCACGCTTACTTCACGCGAATGCGGATACATTTCCTATAAATGTAACCTTTCTCGCCCCTAACACATTAGAGTAATTAGTACATAGACATACAACCCAAACGGGTAATAAGATGTGGTGCTAAAAAAAAGTAAAAACTTTTGAATAGTGAATTTTGTGTATATAGTGTGAAATCTAAAAACCTTCTCAAAACCAGAAATAAGACATGAAATATATTATAATTTTTAATTACATACTAAGATAATATTATAGTTAACATTTACTATTAATGTGTAGGCATATAATTAAATAACTTCCTTCAGTAAAGAATTTCAGAATAAGTTTTAACTAATTTTTTTCTTTATATTTTGTGTATAGACCTTTTTGAAACAAGTTTTAGAAACATTTGATATTTTTAAACATTGCAGGAATTCACTTCCAAACACATTGCTTGGTTTTGGAGTTGGGGGATTTAAACTCCAAGAAATACACTTATATGCCTAAATTGCTTTTCAGTTAACGCCAATATTGGTCGTAGGATGGTTTGTTTGTTGGTTTGTTGATTTATATTTCATAAAAGTTTCAATTAGAGTTTTGTAAATTTCATAACAGCTTTTATTTTGAACATTTATTGCATATATTGATAAGTACCCGAGTAACTTCTAATATAATATACAGGATTATTCAGATCGACAGGTAAAAAAACAAACTATGCGGTTGTCGGGAGAGACAAAACAAGTATTTCCACGTATTGAACCTGGGGTCAGCGACGTCAAACGGCATGCCTTTTTTTTTTAACACCGCGTCTTACTAGCCGTTCGGGTTGTTATACGCTCAAGTACCAATTACGCTGATGGGTTTGGGAAGGTTTAATTTAGAGGAAGTGAAACCTCATTTTCATGGAGGGAGAATGGAAAACCATTTAGGAAAAACCACCACAGCTTACCTGACTGAAATTCGAACCTTGATCTCCCCGTCCTCGGTGGTCTAGTACAACACAAAACTAGCGCTTTCGCTAACTACGCCACCGAGGCGGGTGGAATGCCTATTTTGGTTTACATTGTGTGCTGCATGTGTTGCCTACCCCTCAGGTGCATACAGCGCAAACCTTGACGTCTCGCAGTACTGTCATTTGGCGTCGTCAACCCCGAGCTTATTACGTGGAATTACAGAAAAACATGGCTAACTCAACAATACTTGGTTAGAAAAATTGGAAAATTCTAACTGTTCATGATTACCCATGAAATTCCTATTTAAATTAATGGTAAAAAAATAACATCTAATTCTAATTTTAGAAAGAAATAATTGTATACTTTTTTTGGGTGGGTATTCATTTCAAAACTTACTTGACGATCTTTATTATAGCATCCCACATGCTAAGAATGCCAAATAAAGCATTAACATAATAAAAAAGAAAGAAAGGAATTCTGCACCGTTGACGAGCGGTTACCCTAGAATATAGGATGTGTTGGCACGTATTTCGTCGCTTCTTTATGACCATTTTAATCACGTAACATTCTGATTGATTTAAGTTTGAATTTATTTAGACTGCCCTTGACCTTCGTTCGAATTTAAAAAAAGTTCTTCTTTACTTTTATTGTCACCCTCTATAACCTGGAGATATGAATAAACCTGTAAAAATAAAGACATTGGGGTTACAAAAAAAAGAAATGAGAGGGTCGTTTAGAGAAATAAACAAATTTCTGACACGTCTTTAGAAGTCAGGTTAATGTATATATTATAATTAAGAAGGAGAAATAACTGTTATTGTTTGGTAGCGTGGGTTAAATGGCCCGATGGTGGAATGTTCTATGTATTTTTTTCTTTATTACACTTTTAAGGGTGAGATTCGCTCGCAAGTTTTTTTTTTCTATTTCATCCCAGTTCACCAATTCAAAAGGTTTCTAAGTCATGAGAATGGCATGACGTTTGATCAGAAACAATGGAGTTTTATAAATTCATAAAGTCAGAATTTGTTATTATAATTTTTTCATTTATTATAAAAAAGCTACAACGATTTCCACTGGTTTAGTCAAGGGTCTTTGGCACATATCATAAATAAATAAAAAATATTTTAAACACAACAATTTGTGATAATTTTTTTAGTAGTGAAAATAAAAAAGAGGTTATAAGTTGGAAGTATATAATGTGAGAGTAATGATTGATTATGTACAACATAAAGAGAAACTGTGACTAAACTATTTGACTAAGACAATAAAAATGTATTGAAACTTGAAAGAAATGGCTGCTGTCTCTATCTTTTCTTGTCTTGTTTGTCTTGTCTTGTCCTCCAGAGGGTGAAAGTATCGAGTTATGAATATGCTCTCTCACGTAACTCGCAGGCAGTGCATACATCAACTTCTGTCCCCTTCCCCTGTTGATAATTACTGCCACGTTGTGATACTTGGTGAGCTGGCTACCAATAAAAATGATCCCAGTATTACAGTCCGATTATGATAGGAAGAAACTTTTTGGGCAGATACAAAAGTAATTTAAACCATTTTATTAAATTTATACTTCAAACTATGTCATCTGCAACTATAAATTTTGATATACACTAAAACTACCTTAAAATTAATACTGATTATATGATAAAATAATATTAATTTTGGACGCAAAAAAAAAAAGTTTTTTCTAAAAGTTTTTCCTACCAAAATTCTACTATACATTCATTCTCCTTATCAAGGAAGAATTTCTTCATTTGATATGGAGATCCCTATGCGCGTTGTTGCCAAGTAACTACACTGTCTTTGAGCGATTTCTCATAGTTTATAACAAGTTATTTAACTTTAGATTTAATACGGAATAATTTTTATTTCAATAAACTTGAGGGTTATCAAAGAATTCTTAATCTGTTTTAATTAGTATGCCAAGACAAACGTTTTTAGTGACTAAATCTAAGGGGTAGTAATTATATGATCAACTTAGAAATACATTCACGGATACTCGCTCTTAGAAGGCATGGAAGACCAAAGTGACTAATCAAATGTGCAAAAAAAAAAAAAAATTACAGTGCATCCTCCTGAGATTTGAACGTAAATTTTTTATTTATTCAGGGTGTTTTTGTTTATATAAAAATGGCAATGTTTGGCCACGTTGCAGTGTGCGGAAAAGTTCAGGGGATGAAGTATTTTAGGGGAGAATAAATTCACGGGGCTTATGATAAAGGTTTCAAGGGAAAAAACGGCACGTGCCATTCAGTATATTAAGGGAGACTATGTTTTATGTCCAATTTAAAAATCACCCTTCCAGTAAGAAATCATTCTCTTTATACCTGCGCAACCTTTTTGTGACAAGCTATGTGCTCTGAATATAAAATGCATTTTGAATATCTTATATTGTAGACCAAGTATATACCAAGCATCATTTTTCTCGCAGTTGATATGTTTAGAAAATGCAAAGCTAAAATTGAAAAAAAAAAGAAGAAAAAAAAGGTATTACGAGTATATCCATGCCTTCAAACCGTTGTATTGACTTAAGGTGGGAGGATAGGAAACGCTTGAAAAGGTAAGCGTCTATTCAGTTTTAATAGCAAGGAAAAAAAAATTACATAAAATAAATCAAATATTGCTTCAGTAGAAACATAGATTTGATTTCATTCATAAATGGTGACCCCAACAGCTCTTGAATATCTGTAATTAACTTTTAAGAAGTTGACAGTAAAATTTTAAAATTAAGATTAAAATCTACAATTAAATTCCAGGACGTCCTTGACAGATATTCAACAATAGTTAAGGTCACCATGTGAAGAAACTTAAACTCTTTGTTTATATAAAACGATATTTTATTTTTTTGACCAAAAAAATGTTTTGCTATAAAAACGGTAAAAACACTGCCCTTTTCTTGTATTAACTGGATACCCACCTTAAACTAGAGCTTTTTTGGGTAGTTGGGATGGGCTGTTTAAGATTTAAGGTGATATTTGTTAAAAATAATTGCTCATTTAGATTTTTAAATGGCTACTATCTAACATAATTATAATATTCATGGGCCAGATCATTAGAATATATTTATTTTTGAGATTAATACCTATTCCGATAAAATTGGTGCTGATGACTTTTATCCTTACTTAAATAAAGATTTATTTTTTTTACTTAAAGAAAAGTAATTTTATCAACTGAAATAAATTAAATGATGTGAGCGAAACTGACCAGAAAATATAAACATGTTACCATTCGGTTCCTCTAGTGACTTACTATTTGTGTATGACCTATTCCAACACCTTGGCTCGGTTGGTAGCATGTCTGCCTTCTGACCCAAACGTTCCATGTTCGATTCTTAGCGTGGTGGAAACCTTGACCATTTGTGTAATTGGGATTTTTCCATTTAATTGTTATTAATTAACGGTTGGGGTCTGTCTGTGTGTTTTGTTGGTTCTAAATTTTAAGATGGTTAGTAAGTCGTGTGCTGACACAGTAAAATTACTTATAAAATTCCCGCTAAATACCTATAGTAATAATAATAAAAACAACATAATAATAAATTATATAGATGGCCTAAGAATAATTGTTGTTTAAAGGATTCAAGCCACTCTGTTTAATATTCAAATAATGAAAAATGACTGATTTTAGTGGAGATAAAGGTGTCAACAGATCTATTTTTAAGCCAAAATTACTGGAGTTTTATTGTACATTGAGTGACCTAATAATAACAATAATAATAATAATAAAATAATAATAATTATTATTACTATGATTAGGTATTCCGCCAATGCGCCCTGTCCTCTGCCTTCTCCTTTAGCTCCCAGAGTTTTCATTTTTATCTTCAAGTCATCTTATATTTCAATCCTCTTTCTTAATCCCTTTTCCCCCTCAGCCTTTCATTCAATGACGACGTGTAGAAAGCAGTTTCTCCTAAGGATATGTCCATAACAATTTTCTTTGTACCGACTAATGACAACAAAAAATGTTATATTCTCTCCCGCTCTTCTTAGGAGTTTTTCTTCTTCTAATTTTCCGCTTTATGTAAATCTGATCTTCTCAAGTATTCTCCGGCACTACAGTTCAAAGCTCGCCAAGTGACTGTAACTACGAGTAAGAATGCACATTGTACGTGCCATGATTTGTTCTAAAGTTTACTATCCGAGCGGGCCACCTTTATGAGTATTTAAACGCATTACAAACGTTAAACTGGCTTGCATTATTTAAATTTGGGTTTGCAAGTATTCAAAGTTCCCGGCTATAAATCCAAATGTGCCGGGTTTGATCTCCGGTGCTTCCAGATTTGTCTCTGAAGCAGTGGGTTTGGAATGGGGTCATCTCAGTCTTGTGAGGACAAATTAGAAGCTAATTGATTTAAAAAAAATAGCGATTTAGCTTTAGAAAACTGAAATCAATTACTGGAAGCTTCGTTGTGCAGATTGCATGACACTCTATAGCCGTGGAATTTGGCACTATTTATGGTGGCCACTAGCTTGGTCTAAGGGCCAGTTTCATAGTCAAATTTAGTACGCCTCAAGTGCGGCGCTACACTAAGTACAAGACGACACCTACCTAAACTCGAATGGAATGGGCCGTTCTCGCATAGGAAACTGGCCCATTCTATTCTGGTTTAGGTAGGTGTCGTCTTGTATTTAGTGTAGCGCCGCACTTGAGGCTTACTACATTTGACTATGAAACTGGCCCTAACTCAATTTCTGTATGATGCTATGAAGTTTGTTTCTATATAACTAGTATTTAAAGTCAATATTCCCAATTTCACGGTACTCTCACAATTTAATTTCTTCATTTAAACAGCTGGTACCTCAGAATATCTTCGGAAATAGAATATGATTAAATGTATATTAAGATAAATTGTAAACCTTCTTGTTTTAGGCTCGATTTTCATCGCGATGTTCGCATCCTTGCTGCCCTAGAGGACCCCAACATCGCCCGAGTCCTGGGTATGTGTATCACCGAGGAGCGGCCCTTCGTAGTCATGGAGTACCTCGAACACGGCGACCTCAACCAGTTCCTCAAGACTCACGTGCCTGCAGAGGCCTCCAGGACGCACACTCTAGGCGTCAAGACGCTCAGGTAGGTCTTCTTTGCTGAATCTAGTATCCTCCTTGTCTTCAAGATGTTAAGGTAGATTTTCTTTGCTGGATCTAGTATCCTCCTTGTCTTCAAGATGTTAAGGTAGATTTTCTTTGCTGGATCTAGTATCTTCCTTGTCTTCAAGATGTTAAGGTAGATCTTCTTTGCTGGATCTAGTATTCTAATTGTCTTCAAGACGCTCAGATAGATCTAGTTTGTTTGTTTATGAATACAGAAGTTCCTCAAAATGTCTGAATCCACATACAGAATCAAGACGAACTAATGTGCTTGAAAAATTGCCGAATATGGTATATTGTGGAAATATTTGTCTTTCTTACACTTGCTCATTCAATTGGCTTACGAAATAATTCATTTTTTTACTTATTTTGAAACATACTGTAGTCTATTATTTAAAACTCCCTTCCTACACCCTCATTATTTAAGTAAAATATCATTAGAATACGATACACAATAAACTGTAATAAATAGCTTCATTTAAAATAAACACGATTTTATTTGACTGTACAGTTCTACTCTAGCTCTCATTCTGTGCAATACAAATCTTTTGATGTTTTTTTTTATAACGAGAGAACATATTTGCGCAACAAGACATCAAAGAAAAGAATAGAAATATTCTGTCAAAGCAAACAATCATTTTATAAGAAAACAAAACAAATTTCTATTTTTTTAATGAAATAAAATCACTTTTTCAGATAAAACAGAACAAAATATTTTTTCAACTAGAGTACATTCTTATTTTGAGAAAATAAAATTATTAAATATGTTTTTGAGTCTTATTTTTACAACCAGGGCAAGACGAAAATAATAATTTACGTTTTCCACTTGAATATTTTTGAGATTAATTTCGGTTGTCTTTCCTTTAATTTGCAACAATATTACATTGTAGTGTATATAATATTTTTTGTATTATTTTCTTAGCATCTACTTTCTAAACACAGATCATCACAGAACCACAGACAAAAAGTATATTTCTTAATCAGCACCAACCTTGGTTCGCATTGTTGGGTACGCGGTAAATGAAAATCCGAACTCGTCTTTTTCTCTGATTGAAGGGAGGTTTGGGTTAGAATCCCGGATGGATGTACTAGGATGGGTATTTCCTAAATACCCACTCTCTCTCTCAGGCGCAAATGAGGGAAAATTTCTTCTAAATTCTCTTTTATCTTAATTAAATGGTATTAAAATTAATATGGCCATAAGCCTGGACGGATAGTAAACCTTTATAAGTTAGTATAAAATTAGTACCAATTGGAATTGAACGGGGTACTCCGAAATCACAATATTCCTCCTTTCTCCATGTGATAATGTCAGCTAAGTTACACTAATTTCTTTACGTTTTACAATCGGCCCTGTGTCGTAGTGCTCAGTGCACGTGGCTACGAGTCCAAGGGTCCCGGCTTCAATTCCGGCATGGTGCCGTTTGTATTTTTCCGGAAAAGGGGAACTACCCAAACGATCACGACGGTTTGGTTAGTTAGGCTTAAGTTAGGTTTAAGTCCTCCCACTGGTTCTACACCATATTCACTCACACTATCATCACCTCACTTCATCGGGACATAAAAAGAGTGTCCTTGATTAGTACATTCGGGCGTCCCCTGGGAAACAGTGTATTTGTAAATACAGGCTAATATTTCCACTATTTGGACACTAATGATGCAAGCCAGACGGGCAATTTTACGATTCAGTTTCATTTTATTAGATAACTGGTTAAAACAACAAATACTAATAAAACTAATAAACAAAATCAGCTTTAAAATTACAAAACACTCCAGAAATTAGTCAATTCGGAACTACCTTTTGACAAAACAAACAACTGTTTAGTATTACTTAATTTAAAAACTCCTCGAACAAAGGTACAGATACATATATATAAAAAAAATTACGTGGTAAATCAAGGGCTCACTCCACTTACCCTGAAAAGTAGCAAACTTACCTTGCATTATTCGACTTTATAGCTTATAAGATAGGGCCATAGTGTAAACTGTAAAGGTAAGGCCTTTCCTTTCATACCATAGTGGAATAATTGATGAAAAAATTTGAAGCATATTATGTGTACTTAGTGAGATATTTATAACTTTAATATTTAAATTATTAATATCATTATTAATATTCTGAATGTGTCATTGTGCACACCTCACACGAATGTCCATTACAACTGCTCACTAGGTATTGTGGCGATACACCTGACTCTGCAGCTGTCTCTCTCTGTCTGTTACAGTTTCAACTGTCTCCTGTACATGGCGGCACAGGTGGCATCAGGTATGAGATACCTGGAGACGCTCAACTTTGTGCACAGGGACCTCGCCACAAGGTAACACAATACTCACAGACTATTCGACACTCGGGGACCTTAATTACCATGTGTGTGCTCGAGTCTGTGTTGGTATATCTCGTTATTGTTTGTGTGTGGGGGTGGGGGGGGGGGGGNNNNGGGAGAGAGAAGTATAGAGATTGTGAGAGGGAAAGAAAGAAAGAAAGAGAGATTTTGAGTAAAAAAAAGCAATTTTGTGTATGTGTTAAAGAGAGAATTGAGTAGCGATATTGTGTGTGTGAGTGGAAAATTGTGAGAGATATTAATAGAGAAAGAAAGAGATATTTTGTGTGTGTGGGAGAGAGAATAAAGATTGTGTGTGAGGGATAAAGAAAGAAAAAGATTGTGTAGGGCTTGAGAGAGATGGGGGGGATTGTGTGACATATTGGGAGAGAGATTGTGTAAGATATTGAGGGAGATGTGTGTGTGAGAGAGAGATGAAAATGTAGTGATTGTGTAAGAGATAAATAGAGTGAGTGGGTGGGATAGGGGCAGAAATAGGGTTAAAGTGTGTGTGAGTGAGAGGGAAAGAAAGAAGTAAGTGAAAAAGGGAGGTATGTAAGAGAAAGAGCGTTAGAGAGTGCTTATCAAAGATTTAATATTTAATTCAAAGGGTGGTGGGTTTGGAGGTTTGCGGGTTGTTTTCAGACTAAAGAAACCTGACAAATTATTATGATTATAAAAAGGAAAAAAAACACAAATTGTTAGAAAAAGGATGTCCAGCTCAAACAACCTGTATTCAAACTACTCGTTTTTGAGTACTCTAGTAAGTCAAGCGCTGGTTCTACGTCAATACAGTGCATGCCCTTATATTTCTCTAAGGCCCTAATTTTTTTTTTTTCCTTTCTGGGTGCGCCACTGGCTAACGCTCTTGGTTTTTTGACATTTATTGGGGATGTTAATTAATTCTACATGTATACATTTACACTTTACATAGTGTTAATTTCTACACCTGGAGCTAATGCTGTTTTTCTTGAATGTATATATTTTTCAGATAATGCTGGTCAATGGTACTGTTAAACATTACGTACACTTTTAGGGTTATTCTGTAGCAAAACATGTGTGCATGCAACAACAAATGATTGCAGACTTAAAAATCCTCTTTGGTTAAACTTCTTAATAAATGTTCAGAATGCTTATACGTAAAGCTTCATACAAAACGGACAATGTTTCATACTTAATTGGGTATAGAAACTTGTATAGAAATAACTATGAAATAAATCACAAGAATTCATACGGTCATTGTTTTCATGGTAATATGATATAAACAAAAATAGAGATTCGTTTGGTTTAGAAATTGTTTTGTTAATAAATAAATCTAGATCTTAGTATATTATTTGAAACGTTCCAACGTATTTTTTTTAAACTAGTTAATATGTCTATAAAATTTATTTAATTACAATTATTTACGAAATAAATATATTTCGCTTTACTTATGTTTGCAATTAAAAAAAAAATTCTTTCAATTAGCTAATATAAGAATGCGATTAGTTTTTCTTCTGCTCATGTGTCTGTTCTGAAAACTCTGACCTGTGCTACTATCAAACTATGCACGCGTGTTAGTTTAATGTTTATAGCTAAACGAAAAGTTTTCTATTAATGTTGGTAATTTACTCGGTAATAGCTGTTTTGTACTGGTGACCTGGCGGTCAAGGGGTAAGGTGTCAGACCTCTGTGCTGAGGGTCCGGGGTTCAATCCTCGGTCCCGGCACAGATTTATCTGATTACCAAACCCTTTCTTCACCTCTGACAAGACGTGTATTAATCACAACTTGTTAACGTGGGGAATGCCAGGCCTCCACCGTGGTTTGGATCCCACGTTAAACTGTAGGTCCTCCATTTCATCTCGAAATCACCCCAAATGGGTAGTAAGACGTGGTAATAATAATAATAATAGTAATAATAATAGTTTTGTACTGATTTAAGTATGATATTTCGATTTCCTATTTCCATAGAGCAAGTAACATCGTTAGTTGGGTACGGAGTACAACAAGTATAGGCATCTAATGAAAGACTGCTGAAAAAACTTTTTTAAACTATTTTCATGGTGACCTGGAGGTCTAAGGGGTAAGGTGTCTGACTTCTGTGCTGAGGGTCCGGGGTTCAATCCTCGGTCCCGGCACAGATTTATCTGATTACCAAACCCTTTCTTCACCTCTGACAAGACGTGTATTAATCCCAACTTGTGAATGTGTGGGATGCCAGGCCTCCACCGTGGTTCGGATATTCCACGTTAAACTGTAGGTCCTTCATTTCCTCTCACAATCACCCTACCATTACACATTAGCGTAAGTGCGTATAACCCGAACGGGTGGTAAGACGCGGTGCTAATAATAATAATAATAATAATAAACTATTTTCATTTTTCCCTCTTATCCCCTCAGGGCAATGTAAGGTGTAGGTTTTTTTTTACCGTCTTCTAAGGTTGGAACACCAAGTAGGTGCGACTAATATTCACCCGCTGAGATGACTTGATGATAATGATTATTACGTGGCCAGTTAAATCTAATTAACCAGACCATGGTACCACCTGGAATTGAACCCGGAACTTATAGATTATAAGCCAGTAATATCGACCCTTGGTTCAAGAGACCAGCTAAGTAAATGCAACCGTCATTGAGAGAAGCCCTGTTTTAGATGATAATGTATATTCTCTTCATTACTATAGTATTTGTTATTGTAAAGAAGGAAAAGGGGGAATAAAGGTATGAGGGACTTGAAATTCATATTCATTATAATGTTTCCTTCGTGTTGGGTGTTCTCCTACATTCGTTGCACATTTCCTCTTTATAAAGTCAACATTTACCTTTGAGCTAGCCACCAGTTAGCTTCCGGTGACGGTTGGACATCCCACTCACTAACGTATAGTACAGTCACGTGCCAAACAAAATAAAAATCGTGGCACCTCACTTTACACAAGTCACCTTTGTGTGTGCTCTTAGAATTTCATATCCTAGAGTATAAACACATCAGTATATATTTTTCTCACAACTCAAGATATCCGTATATTGACATTATTGAAGTAGGGAAGAGGAAGATAAAATGTAAAGGAATTGTACCCACATTTGCGGGGATGGAGAGAAGGAAAACTTTTT
>CABEEJ010002087.1:0-13158 GCA_901482245.1 Timema douglasi
ACTTTAGGCATTAACAAGCCACCTACTTCTTCTGAAAGTCGCTTCTGACACTCAGAGCTAGTAGTTCAAGGCAAACAAGGGAGCTGAGCTGTGTGGGGACTGCAATAAAAGTGAAGATGAAGGGTGTTCCTACACTCGTCTTTCACTGGACTGGGTTGCCTTACCTGTGGTTACTCTGAACAATATGGATGCGTGTTATCACCACCCTAAAAGTTTCACAACCAACTTGTTACTCTTAATTTGTACAAATAAGCTCACAGTAGAGTAGAAAAGGGTAACAATTTGTGTACACATTTTAGAGAAGCACAAGATTTGATACAAGATCATTAAGTCCTATTGAAGTAAGACGCGCTCTTCCTAAGCTAGGTTAATTATTATCACCACAACATTATATTTACTTTAAAATAATTTAACTACCAAAGTAGCAGTTTTATTCTTCGACCAGGTTCACTCGTAATAAATTATTTGTTGACAGCCCTTAATTGATTTATATTTGTAAAATTAAACATGTATTCTTAGTTATCTTGAAACAATTTTCCTAGATACATATTTTGAGCTTAATCTTACACAAAAGGACCTTTTCAAAACATTTCTAATTTTCTTACATTTTTAATAAGTAAACCATCAATAAATTTATCAAATTTTGAAAAACAAGCAAACCATTTTTAAAATAATTTAAAATAGTATCCAAATATCAATTTTGAATATAATCTTTAAAGATATTGTCAACCATTTTCAATATTTTTTAAAAATATTAGTCATTGATAGATTACTACAGGATGGTCACTGATCGGGAAAGCCAGGAAAACTAGGAATAATTCTTGAATTTTTTGCATCTGGAAAAAAATTAAATAATTGGGGAAGTGCTTGACTTGGCCATCTTTCAGGAATTTAAAGGCAAGGATCACTCTAAATAACTTCTAGCAATATCCGAATTACAAACATTTTCGGAGAGATGACCACTTGAACTGCCATGCCATATTCTAGTAAAACATAATGAACGTAATATAAAAATAATTTGAAGATTTCATCACATCGTTAGTAGTCATTGTTAGACTAAGCTGTTCCAAAAAACATTATAGTTATGATGTGTATAATGATTTAGATCAATAATTGTTAGCTGGACTAGTAGTTAGTATGATCCAAGTTAAAAATACATAATCGATATTGGTACTGATTCATGTCATCTTTAATTTCGTCGTTTCACTAATTAATTTGTATTTTATGTTTTCAAGATTTAAATGTTCTGCTTATATCATTATCAATCGCATGCATATGTGATACATACTCTTTTGCAATAAAATAAAATGTAAAACCAAAGCGTATATTTTTAAGAATATAAATAATGGGACATCCAAAAATAGGCCGACCTAATAATTGTGTTGTTTTGAGTCGGCTAATTATTGTGTCAGAAAGTTAGGGAGCGAGGTCAATATACTTTTTGGGTTTAGCTGAAGGATATACAATAAGGAAGATCTAATATATGTGGATATTACATCGGTTATAATTGAGCCAATAGAAATTAAATTTTATTTACCGCCTGTTTAATAGTACATACACTGATGGTTTAATTTCAGTTATAAATAATTTAGCACCGTGTCTTACTATCCGTTCTAGTTATACACTTAAGTACTAATTACATTAATGGAATAGGAAAGTTTGGATTTTAGAGGAAGTGAACCCATATTTGCGTGGAGGGAGAGTGTAAAACCATTTATGAAAAAAACTCAGCCCACCCGACCGAGATTCAAACCTCTATTTCCCGGTTCTTGGTAATTCAGCTTTAACACGACTATCGTGTTCGCTAACTACGTCACCAAGGCGGTTTCGATGATAAACACCAGTTGTAAATATGGTCGGGGAGAAAAACTTTATGTCAAATAGTTTCCCCGAAGAACATCTTTGAAAAGCTTTGAATACGTACCAAAGATCCCAAACTATTTTATTTCCGTTTATTGCGTCTCACAGCCCAGATGGGGTACGCATATTAACTAGGGTAATGGATTAGATATGAGGAGAGTGGAGTCACCTGGAGGCAAAGTGGGACACCAGCCGGGATTCAAACCACAGCTAGACATATAGACGAGCCTTACATTTAGTCAACGTGCGCCCCCCACCAGTACGTATCCCAGTCTAATGAATCATGTGTATCATCACATGAGCAGAACGCACTCAGTTTTGAATTATTAGAGTTTAAGTTTTATTTGCAAGCATAAACTTTATTTTGTAGGTTGGAAAAAAATATTATGTTGACAGAGTCATTTAAATATTTACTCTATTATATTTTAAGATAAACATACATTAATAGCTGACAAATTATTAAAAATAATATACGGGCAAATATACTATCATTTAAAGTCAATAATGAAATTTTTTGTATACGATTTTAAAAAACAAAATTTATTCTTTTAGCAGTACATATAAAAATCGCTGTTGAACTTCTTTTTTTAAACTAACAATCGATAGTTTTAATTCTGGGTTATATTTTGCGAATTCTTAAGCCATTTACGAGGTTATGTTGTTTAGTCCGGGCAATTTTCATTTAGACACGGGCAAAATTTCTTCAGAAGCTTCTTAAAGAGTTCCCAGCTCAGGGATCATTGCTGAATAACACATCCAAAATCCGACGAAATCAAACCACGGGAACACCGCCATGATTGTATGCAGATAATATCATACACAGGATTGGGAGACGGTCCCCTTTTTCTATCGCTGTGATAGTACAACTTAAAACCACTGTCCCTTGCATGGGAGTATAGGAGAATCACTAAATCGGTGTCTTCCCCTATTACTGTTTTTGTTGAATTTTCTGATGAGGAAACTGCAGAACAAACGATGTGCACATCAGTATCCCCATCTGCTTTGTACACAGTACTCACGTGGTTCCTCAGCATCTCACCTACCAGGAAAATTATTGCTTGTTTAATGTTTTCATTCACCAATAAGTGTGCACTGAATTTCTTCAGCTTCCTTCATATGTAAAGTGTCAGTGTAATTGAGTGTTGCATGAGCTAGCTGAGACTTGTTGCCTTTCTCAAGTGACTTCGTGATTCGAACAATGCAGGAAGGTGGGTGCAAAGCTCATTACACATGAAATCTTCAAGTTTCATGTCACCGCCAATGGCAACAATCATCATTTCTCTGAAACAGAAGTGCAGGACTTGCCTCTACATCGACATAGGCAGGGATCATAATGGCATATGCAGATCCTAGGGTTTTCATCTTGTCAGATCTTTTGGTAGAATATGATTGTGAATACTTGTTTCCCTACCATTTTTATGACATTGCCCGTGCCGATAGAACTCATTTCATAAACGTTAACTCCAAGATCAGCAGTAACTCCTGTGACAATGATGCAGGGACCCAAATCAGAAAGAAATGTGGGTATGGATTCAAGACGTTTAACTACTTTATTAATGTCGTTACTTTCCCTGGTTTGTCTGTCTGCCCTCATTTACTTGTGCTGTTCACTACTTTCTAGAAAAACTCTGGTGTATTCCTGCATTGCTATACTATAAGTGGAACATAAGGGCATAAAAAACAGCCACGTTGGCCTCTGGATTTATGTAAATCCACTTCCTCCCGCCAGTCCTTCCCTGCCTTTCAGGGGGTACATTAATACTTGTTATATCACCAGATCTGTAATTCCGGCCCATCATCTGTTGCTTCTTCTTACCACAAACTTACCTTCTTGGAACCTTTTGTTAACGGCTAGATTTACAGAAGGTAAAATGAATTTTTTTTGCAGTTACAGGTATATCGATTTCAGGTAATTATGATGTCCGCTGGCTGCAATTATGAGGAAGATCTCCAGCATAGATTGCAAGTGCAAATTCCACTATTTGATTTTGTACCTGTTATCAAGTTACGTGCAACTTTGATTATTCACTGATATGCCAACCAGAGTTGACTTGTTTCCGAAGAATAGTGTAGGTGAGTTATATTTTTCTCCAAAGTGGTAGCAATCTGAGACAATGCATTTGTTGATATCATATCCTTAACTGCCTGTTTTTCAGCCACAGCATCGTCGATCAGATCAAAAGATTCCTTAACGAGGTCATGAAGTGTTCCGTATTCATTGTGAGGAAAAACATCTGTGACTAGTAAGGTATTAATGGCTGCATCTACTATCGTATAACCTCATATCGCTCTGAAAACAGATTTTCTAGCCATCATGTGCCTCACAGCATTTGGTTCGTAGATATCTTAAAGTACATGAGACAACCCTGAGCCATTCATCAGAGCTCCGATGGCACTTAAAAGACTCATCAGAGTGTGAAATGTTCCCAGCATTAAAAAAAATTTCTTAAGGTCTCTTTGATCATTGATGATTTGGGAAGCTTTCCAAAACTAGGGCTGATCATGGTTAGTAATGCTTGGGACCTTTTGATCACTTGCTATCATTCTCAAACATAGTATAGTCGATAATATGCAGGTCATGTCACTTGGTGGGAAAGAACACTATTGAAGCCACACTTGGATGTGAGACAGTGGATCCACGGTGAATTGCTTGCATTGTTCCCGACCAACTTGGACTTGATCTATCAGCTGAAGAGATCTGCCAGATAAGACTAAGTCTACCCATGGTGGCAGTGGCTAATAGAAGATTTTGGAATGAGATGTTTCTCAGAATGCTTCTTGCGTTTCTATATTCCTTAATGTCAACGATTGCCACCCTCTTAATTTAACTGACACCAACACTACGCCTGTAATGGATGGATATTGATCTCTGGAGTTACTGTGGCAATCATGCCAACACCTTGAAAGATATTCTTCCCATCCAAAGTGCAGCTATTATGATGTATCTGCTGCATCAACATTAAAAGAGCCACTGACACTTGCTAGCGCACGTACAGTAACTACTGGTATTTAGTAGGAAACAGCCAGTCCGCCATTGTTAAATACATTTTTGGGGGTGCTCCCATGGTCCGATTTTGTCAAATTTTGTATATGTTACTTGGAAATGTTTCCTGAGCTTGAAATCGTTTAGAAAGCTTCTGGAGAAAGTTTTCCTAGGTTAAGTGTATTTCTGCTCCATATCGCCTGGACTAATACAGATTTAATTCTAAAAGAAATACATGTTTTATAAAATAGGAAACACTATAGGCCTCTTTTTCAAAAAATAACTTTTCTTATGTAAAATGTTTACGTTAGAAATTAAATTAGGATTTATCTTTAAGGTCTGATTTCTTATAATCATGTTTTTAATCATGTTTGAATTTTAGGAGAAAAAAACGTGTTTAGGAATATTTTATTTCCAAAAGATAGTAAATTACTTACAAAGATTACATATTTTTTGAACATTTAGAAGCTCATTATACATATATATATATATATATAACTGGTTCAAGTGACTGATACTTAGTACAACCCGAACGGGTAGTAAGACACGGTGACATAGAAATAATAAAATGTATATGCTTTTTTTAAGATTATTAAACTTGAATGCATTGAATTCATCTCAATATTGTTTTCTCCGGTCCGGAGAGGAAATCTCGATAAAAACACGCACCACTGCGCAGTTTGCGCAACTCAGCACATGTATTACTCCTACTATTGCCTTTGAACGGGTGGAGTTGGAGGTGGAGAGGGGGCATTATTCTTTCAGAGAAGAGTGGACTGAAAAAAAGAAAACAACAAAAAATAAATAAAATAAAAAGAAAGGTACTGCTTGATATCCTTTCCCCCGCTCCTTCAGAACAAATTAAACAGTTAGTACAGTCGAGACAACGAGTAATGCGTTACCGTCATCTGGGACACCTCCCGGGCATCCGCTTTAAACGTGGGAAACCGATTGCCCAAATGGACTAAGCACCACCTCGATATCGTAACACGCAGGTGGGACTAGATTGCCAAGTTCGCAAATTGGTGATTTCCATAATAATCCTGGAATGGGGGAGCGTGAGAGTATACAAAAATATTCATGTCCAAATGGCTTTGCTCTTCTAAAAAACTGTAAAGAACCATCGGTAAAGGGCTGCCGATAAATTGAGTAAAGAAGGGAAGTGCTAAACAAAAGAATACTGCTGGAACGTTACGCTTGTCAAACAATGTTATAAAAGATTCGAAACTTGTTTTTTTAACACCATGCCTTACTACCCGTTCGGGTTATACGTTTATTTACTAATTACACTAATAGTTTAAGGGAATAGGTCGGTTATATTTAGAAGAAGTGTACCCGCATTTTTGTGCAGAGATTGGAAAACCATTTGGGAAAAACCACCCTCACTAAACCATACCGAGATTCGAACCTCAATCTCCCCATCATCGGTAAATCAGACTAGATAGGTTTTACGGTCTGTCCGCGTGCCCATAGATGTTGATGATTGAAAAAAAAATGGAAATCCCCCACTTTGGTCGCTACATGCTATAATGTGCTACTATCGCAGTAGACTGGACCGCTGGTAACTTGGAAATCAGGGTTCAAATCTCGGTCAGATGTCATGGGTTTTTCTTTCATTGTTTTCCATTCCCCTACTTCACAAATGCTGGTACACTTACTCTAAATTAAGGCTTACTCATCCTTAACATATAAAAATTAGTATATATTCGTACAACCCTAACGGATAGTAAGTAATAGGCTACGTGGTGCTACAAAAAACATTAATCTAGGATTCTCTCTTTGATCGTAAATGGAGAATATACCTAAATCTTTTAACTATAGGTAACGCGTCCTACTAACCGCTCGGGTTATACGCTTATTTACTATCTACGCTGGTGGTTCTAGGGACTAAGAAGGTTAAATTTAGTGTAAAAACCACCCTTAGTACACCCGACCAAAATTTGAACCTCGATTTCCCCATCACCAGCAGTTTATCCTACTGCGAGAGCAACGCCTTAGAACACGCAGTCACCGAATCGGGTTCCTACCCCTTAAATGGACGAAAAAAACTTGAGCGTTATTATTATTATTATTATTATTAGCACCGCGTCTTACTACCCGTTCGGGTTATACGCACTTACGCTAATGTGTAATGGTAGGGTGATTGTGAGATGAAATGGAGGACCTACAGTTTAACGTGGAATCCGAACCACGGTGGAGACCTGGCATTCCCCACATTCACAAGATGTCTTGTCAGAGGTGAAGGAANCATTCACAAGATGTCTTGTCAGAGGTGAAGGAAGGGTTTGGTAATCAGATAAATCTTTGCCGGGACCTGAGATTGAACCCCGGCCGTAAGCATAGAAGTCTGACACCTTACCCCTAGACCACCAGGTCACCAATTTGAGCGTTATTAAATTTGAAATGTGGATACTTACTAATTGTCTTAATTGAAGTTTATGATATTATTGTATAATGCATCGATTCTATTTATTTGTAAAATTACAAAAGTTTTAGGTTGAGAAAAAGGTATTTTGAAAATGATTTCTAAATTAGCATATTGAATAATTAATAATGTAAACTAACAAAACTCACTTTTCTAACCGTGAAACTGTGCTAAATGTTCTGCAAGTGGTCTGACTGCTGAGAGCAAACCAGTGTCCGGTAAATTGTTTCCAACTTGCCTGTGTAATGATTTATCGTCCCAATGTAATCCTCAACCCTTAACTCACTCCAACTCGCTAGAAATCTTGTCCGAGCCGACGTGTGAACGTGACATTTCGAGGAAAGTTGGAACTTGTGACTTCCTAGTTCCTAGTGGTATCTCCCGTCCTCTCCTATTGATTGACTGTGGTCAAGATAGTATTCTATAATGTGATCGGTGACAGATGTACCTTGTAATAGTTTAGTTGTATTGATAGTCGATATAGTCTGCTATAGTGTGATCGGTTACAGATGTAATAGTTTATTTTTATTGATGGTCAAGATAGTCTTCTATCGTGTGATCGGTGACAGATGTACCTTGTAATAGTTTAGTTGTATTGATGGTCAAGATAGTATTCTATAGTGTGATCGGTGACAGGTGTACATTGTAATAGTTTAGTGGGATTGATGGTCAAGATAGTCTTCTATCGTGTGATCAGTGACAGATGTACCTTGTAATAGTTTATTTGTATTTATAGTCGATATAGTCTGCTATAGTGTGATCGGTTACAGATGTATCTTGTAATAGTTTAGTTGTATTGATAGTCGATATAGTCTGCTATAGTGTGATCGGTTACAGATGTATCTTGTAATAGTTTAGTTGTATTGATAGTCGATATAGTCTGCTATAGTGTGATCGGTGACAGATGTACCTTGTAATAGTTTAGTTGTATTGATGGTCGATATAGTCTGCTATAGTGTGATTTATGACAAATTTACATCGTTACACGAAACAAAAACATGTAAACAAAGTAGAATATAGCACATTTTAATTAATGTATTAAAGCATTGCCCGCATCTAGCCAGTTTGGGGCTCTTATTTAGGTTAGGTGAATAACGGTGATGTTTTTTTCAATTGTTCTTACTCTCATTCAACACAAATGTATCGTACATTCTCTCCACATTTGAGCCTACTCATTCCTTTACCATTAATGTGATTACATGGGGGTAAGCCGAACGGGCAGTTAGACCGATTGAAAAAGGACGCTTTATTACATCTTTAAGTTGTTGCACGATGGTGCCACGCGACAGTATGTTGGCTTTCTCTTCCCCATTGCTGTACTTGCTTGGTTCCTACCCTGAGGCAGAGAACAGCTCTGGCTGACCCTGAATACCACCCAGGGATGTGTAAAGTAAAATAACATTTTTAAAACGTGTTGAGTTTGGCGTATTTAATCTTAAATACTAGAATTATATATATAAACTTACATTATAAGAGATAAGACTCATTCAATGGCAGAGTGGTCTAAGGTTTCACTCTCGTGTTGGAGTGCCCTACTGACGATGGAAAGATTGGGGCTCGAATCCCAGTCGAGCTTACTGAGGGTAGCTTTTCTCAAATGGCTCCCCACTCTACTTCCACGCGAATGCGGGTATATTACCTACAAAATGCCTCTTAACTCGTCCTTACCCCACTATGGTAAATTATCACACAGCCTGAAAAGAAGATTATATTTCTTTATCACCGCGTCTTACTACCCGTTCGGGTTATACGCTTTAAGTACTAACTACACTAATGGGTTAGGAATTGGGAAGGTTGAATTAGAGGAGGTGAACCCGCATTTGCGTGGAGGGAGAGTGGAAAACAATTTAGGAAACCCCCTTCCCCCAGTTCACCCGACCGAGATTCGAACCTGTATCTCCCCGTCCTCAGCAGTCGAGTTTAACACGCCACCGAGGCGATTCTGAAAAGAAGAAGAGATAAGAAATAAAATTCACATTGAATCGTCCAATTTGTGGATTCATACTTTAATAATTATATTATAATGTTTTCAAATACTTGGAAAAGTAATTGCATTTCCCAATACA
This sequence comes from Timema douglasi, assembly GCA_901482245.1. Lineage (NCBI taxonomy): Eukaryota > Metazoa > Arthropoda > Insecta > Phasmatodea > Timematidae > Timema > Timema douglasi. The sequence goes on from CABEEJ010002087.1 coordinate 9,335, forward strand.
ATTTATTATTGTTTTAATATGTTGCAATGGTTATTTATAACATATCTATTCCTCACAGATGACTTCTGACGGTCAAAATTTAGGATTATGCCTAAATTTTGACTGTCAGAAGTGACATTGCAGATCATATAGTTTGGCGTAGGAATACATAATTTGGTCTGGTAACTTTTCAAAGCCGTCAGCTGTTAGCTGTGAGCTGTCAGCTAGCACCAAAGAAGCCATGGGGCTACTTACTGTAAGTACGAAAGTATTCCCAAATAGAATAATAGGTCCATACCAACCAACATTTTAAATGACCAGAAAATGATTTTTACAAATACTATTATAGCTTTAACTATGAAATATCTTAGCAGTTTTGGGATTTTTACTACCCATTTTATTCACATTATCAATTCGGATTGGGGGCTTTTATCAACTAGAAAACATTTAGAATAGATATAACATTAAAAAAATTGTTTTTTTATTCAATTCTGAACTAGTTTATATGATACATCCAATAACAAATTTTCAATAACAAAGAAATTTGCATATTTTTTTTATCAAATCACATCTATTTTTCTCTGTGTTGTCATTTATAGATGATAAAAAAATTCAAATTAGTTAAAATAAGTTATCAACCAGAGAATTTTCCAAATTGTCTTTATAATAGGTTTGCAAGTATACTTTACTTCATCGAGCACTTCTTTGGTATTTCCGAACCAAATGTGTCACCTGATCTAGTTCCAAAACTTCCTTGTATAACTAAATGATTTTTAAATTGCACATAGTTGTCAACATGGCTTAAAACTGTCAAAAATCACAGTACATGCTAGAAAAATACTTATATATATATATAATTTTTTTTGCAAATAACAAATGAATGTGAACGTATACATGAATTTTCAATATCATACTTAGGATTCTAAAAACCACATTTCTTTGTATATTTCCAGATAAGCCATAGGATTCTGTCATGTCCTAAAATTATGCTTCAAAAGCACGGCTATTCCTATTTGTTGAATTAATTGAAAAGGCATTATGACAACAAGAGGGGAAGTAATTTACCATGTCCACTTGTAGCTTTGTTTAGATGCAATTAACTATGCGAAGGGTTTCCCTAAATAGCAAGTGACGTATCGTAGCCCTAGTAATTTCCTGCCAAGCTTTATCTCAAATTGGACAATAGCCGACAGCACAAAACAATCTGTAATGCAAACCTCCCCCAAACCCCTCACCCTGACCTTCTGTGACGGACGTTATTAATGAACGCTCCGTGAGGAGTCTCAGTTATCGGTGTTAGGTTTGATAATGGGACGAAAACTATTTCACTGCCTAATGGAATCAAGGACGTCATGTTTCGACAGAGCCGCAAACTTGCTATAGTTTCCGGGAGTGGAGCTCTTTATTGGCAAAGAAGGTGAAATATTTCAACCAACAGGAAATATCATATGAGGACGTTTAATTCACTTGATTGCTAAAAACTTCTCGATACACTTTAATAACTGCTCGATCCACATTTATTAACGCGCGTAGGGTTTCTGGGCCCTTGGATAAAAAGTAGAATGCGTGGAATTTATTTTCTCTTGAAATAAAAACGAGGGGAAAAATTGAATTTTACAAACAATCTAAAATAAATACTGAAATATTTGTGTATTTGGGACATTAAACTTCAAATAGTAAGCATTTGTATCGAATAAATATGTACGCTGATTCAAATATAGGTATTAATTTCTCCCCTCGCCCTCATTTTATGTTCTTCACGCATGGGCTTGCACAGCATTTCTCCCCATCCAGACGAGATCATTCTGTCCTAAACTCCAATGGTGTCACTTCACAGTTGTCATTTTTATGATAAAAGGGAATTTCATTCATCTTCTATACAACTTTCTAAGGAATCCCTAAAAACATTAAATAATTACTGGAATATCTAAAAAAAAAACACACAAGGAATTTTGTATCCAGAAAATAGCGACAACGCTGATGTCGTATAAGGCATCAACCAGTTTATCCGGTGTTGGGGAGATTGGGATTCGAAGCTCCGTTGGGTCTACTTAAGGTGTTTTTATTTTATTGATAGCTTACACACACACACACACACACACTCTCTCTCTCTCTTTTCATGAAAATGCGTGTATGTTTTCTCTGAAACCATGCCAACTTCATCCCTACCCTATTGATGTAAATACGAGGACTATCCGGATGGGTAGTAAGATGCAGAAAACTAATAAACAATACTTTATTTCAAGGTTAATAAAATATTTTACTCCATTGGTAATATTTGAATTGAATGTTCACAGTGTTTGTCCAGGAAGTTTTTCTCCATGCGGTAAGTCTTATTTTTATGCAAACATACTCACTTTCCATCAAATAAATATATTGTGACATAGATTATGTTGTGTATATTTTAGCCTACACTGTCACTCTCGCAATAAACTGAACTGTCAATGACAGGAAGGTAGAGGGTTCGAACACAGGTTGGGCGTACTGAGGATTGTTTTTAATAAAAGGTTATACACACACACTCTCTCTCTCTCCCCACGCAAATGTTGGTACACGTCCTCTAAGTGTAAACTTCCTAATCCCTAACACATTAGAGTAATTACTACTATATCATGAATGGATAATAATAACCAGTGCCAAAAAACACACACAAGATACACAGTGGACTCTTTAAGTTCCTCATACTATGCTTACGTTTGTACCCGTAGCAGACTAATTAACTTAAACATAGTCAGTGCCCCTGATATTCTTGTGGAATTCAAACCAGAGACACTCAAAGGTAATTGTTAAAAATAGCTATAACTAACCACTCTGACCACAGGTGAAACCTGGTGTAATTAACTGCTAACTTTGTGGCTTTAGGTAGAGTTCCATCCTAAAAACCGACCAATGTATCGATAGTAAAACGTTACTTCATAGACATGTTTTAATCAATGAGATGGTAATAAGGACCCTTGATATCTACTTTGACAACCTTGGCTCACAATTGTGCGCAGTATTAAATTATATGAAACATCCAGCTGGACGCAAACAGCAGGCCCTTAGATAGGGGCTAGCCCGCTCACTAACCTGGGCGGTACACACCTAAACATAGTTTAGTAACAAATACAATATCTATATCACATTTTATTAAATCATTCATCCCCGTTATGATAAAGAGATTTAATGTATCTGTGTACCTCTGGTTTGAATCCAGGATAATACAGACCCATATCTACGGACACGAGGACTAAACAACAAGCTCATCTAGTTTATTTTTTTTGGTGACTAGAAGTTTTGGTTTCGAGTCAAGGTTGGATGTACTGAGGGTGATTTTTTACTTTATGATTTCTTACCCTCCCTCCTCAAAAATTCACCTTTCTCGTCTTTAACCTATTATTGTAATCAAGTGATGATATCTGGGATGGGTAGTAAGACGTGGTGCGATAAATAAAACTAATTAATCAAACCAAACTTTTTAAAAATATTCAACACTAAATCCAATATTGAATTGTATCAGTTTGTGTGGGACGTTCACTCACGCGAGCCACATGCGCCTGGTGGTCCACATTTTGCCAACTCCTGGGCTTCCATGTTTCCTCAATGAGCTAGGTGGCGGTTAGACGAGTTGCAGGAGGGGAGGTAGAGACGCACGGATGTGGTTTAATGTGCTTCCCCCTCCTCTCCCTAGACACTCCCTCCCTTCACCTTACATCTTCCCACTGACCCTTACCTCGTGCACCTGTTATTTCCAGTAGCCTCCGGGCCAAGAAAACTACAAAAACACATCCGGTCCACCGAGACTAGGCTGGAAGGCTTGGCTGCCCGGTTGGTTCCTACAATAAAATAAAAAATAAAACACGGGG